>BJCM01208053.1:0-26046 GCA_018326385.1 Flaveria bidentis
TTATATTAATGACAAAAATGTAATTAATGGTATTTGAAACTTTGAAAATGGTTTTATTTATAATTATAACATATATAAATGGTGCGTTTATGGTGATGATAGTAATATGGACAAGGTTTTAAATAACAGTTATGTAATGATAAGGCAAAAGCGTTTTCACACAGGTAGTTCATAAGGGTGAGGAATGACAGATTAACGAAAAGATGACGGAAATACGTCAATAGACGGACCTTTGGTGACGGATGTCACACTTGTGAATTGACTAAATTACCTTTTATACAAATTCCATCAATCACATAACCATAATCGAACTAAATCACATGAGATGACAACTAGAGACGATGGTCTCTATTACATAACCTCTTTGCAATGGGTTCTTGACCGCCACAAAAAAATATCCATCATCCTCTCCTATCGATTAAGCCGACGATCTCGTGATTCAGTTAAGATGATAGATTTGAAGATAAAAAGATGAAATGTCCAATATAGGTTTCGTTAATAGAATAATAACACATGAATGTAATTATAACAACAATACGTTAATATAAATTAGGAATTTTTTTTATATGTAAAATTACACAATTACTCCTATTAATGATTAATTATTTAACATTTCAAATTAATAGAACTAATTTTTTAAATGAAAAAGACAATCAAATAAAACAATGGGGAGCCAAAAGCAAAAGATATAATATATTTTATATGAAAATAACAAATATGAACAGTCCATATAAAAAAAGATGATAATTTACTCAAAGTTTAATGTATCATTTTTGAAATCTGAAATAGAATCTTTTTATAAAGAAAACTACAAACGTGTTTTAGAAACTAACTTATAATTTTTTATATTCTAAAATAAGATTTTTAGAAATAAAAAATAACACTATCTCTAAAATTTCAATAATCATTTTTTAAAAATATGTTGAAGTAATTAAAAAATATACTTTCATTAAAAAATTTAGGTATAAGCTAAACTTCAGCTTTTTGAGAATCAATCTTGAGCAACTCACAAACCATGTCAAAACCTTGTCCCTTTAAACATGTTATCATTTGAATTAGACTCCAAACAAAAACAATTACTTCAACAAATCAAACAGTAATTTAAGTTCAAACCATTTAAAGTTTAACCAATCAAACGTGTCACGTAATTAATAGAAAACTTGACTATCAATCGTGAGCGTTGCGTTTCTTTTAACAATAAATTATACCAATAATTTATTTTCTTTTGAGTTAATTACATGAAAGATTTTTTTGTTTAGTTTTGTTTTCACTTTCTATCACTAGGTTTGGAAATTATAAGATCAGTCCAAATGTTTATGAAAATGTAACACAAAAAATCATTAATGTGAACTTTTTCTATTAATATTTGAAAATGATAAAATACCCTTTGTGAAAATATAAAAATTTTATAAAACTCAAGCCCCAACTCCTACACACCCCAACCCCAACCCCTACCCACCCCACCCTAAAATTTCTCTTCTTCTTCCTCAAGTTCAACTTCAACAAACAACCACCACTCCGGTGACCATCCCCACCACCATCTCCAATACCATCGAAACTCCACCACCGACCCCACAATCACCAGTCTGCAACCACCATCTCCAACACCACGAGTCACCATCTCAAATCCAATTAAGGTTAGGGCTGCAATGGTTATGACGTGTGATGCTTTTGTTATCAAAGATCTACCACGTGATGCTTTTGTGGTGCTCCGGTGAGTAAGAAATGGTGTAAGTGAGTTACTTTGGTAGGTCATAGCGGTGGGTTGAAGATGACGATGAAAGGAGGGGATTGCGGTGGTGAGCGAAATAAAGAGTTGGGTTGTGGTGGTGGTCTTGTAGGATGGTGCTTTAATGGTGGTTAGAGTTTTCAAGTTGAAAATTAAGTTGTGGGTTCCATCTTTCATAAATATTTGTTTTTAAATAATTAGGGGTATTTTGGTCATTTTACTAAGACTTAAGGGAAAAAGATAACGTTCAGGGGGACATTTTATGTTACGTTTAATCAAATTTTTGGACTAATCTTGTAATTTTTCAAACCTGATAAAAACCCAAGATTGCATTTATAATTTTGAGTTTCATCACTTGTCATAACTTTCATTGTTTCCTGTCTTCCCACAAAAGTTTCCTAAATAATTAATTTTGAGTTCTTATATTATTTTCCTGTGTGAATTTGTAGTTTAAATTTTAATCCATGACGCATGATCAAACTAAATTAGTTTTATAATTTTTCTTATATAAAAACTTGGTTAATTGTTTTAAGTTCATAATATTTCTAAAATTAGGTTAATTATCATCAAAAGATGGACCAACAAGCAATGAGAAATAAACCTTATATTCTAAAAGGGTTAGGTTATATGTAAGCCCCACTCTAAATTGTCATACACGCTTAATAGACTAATCACTTCAAAGCTTCTTATATTCTCCCTCACCTCAAAAAAAGAAAAGGAAAAAAGTTATTTTCGAAAGAATTAAGCAAAAAATAAGGTTTAAAGTTATAAAAGCTTTTTTTTGGAAAATTACAAAAAAGTATGTTCATAAAAAACTTAACAAACGTTGTTTAATAAATTAAAAAAAAATTGTCAGACGAGGTGGGCTTCCACAAATAGTCTGCATTGAGCTCATTCCTATTTATATTACTATTGGACGAGTTGTCAACATTGATGCACATGACAATATTGAAATGCAATTTTGTTTTTTTGCTTTTTGCGGATGATATTGTCGTCGTTGACGAGAGTAAAAGGAGCCTGAATGTGCTTTCAGAAGAATGATGAGCTTTAAAGAACGAATGGTTAAGGATCCATCGCTCAAAAGTAAAAAAAAATAGAGCACATTTATTGCATTTTAAGTGGAAGAAGCAATGACAATGACACCAAAATGATCATTGATGAAGGTTAAGTGATGCACACAATTTATATAGGGTAATAGTGAGATAGATATTGATGTTACACATCGAATCCAAACAAATTGGTGCAACTTAGGGGTGCTGCGACAGGAATTTCCAGGCATGGTTAAAGGGATAATTTTATAGGGTTGCGGTATGCTCAACTATAATATGGTAGATGTACGGACACACAATGTTAGATCAGATAAGAAATAATGATTTTAGACGTCGCTTATGAGTAGGTAGTATGACACATACGGTTATGGAAAGAGAGATTATGATTGTTTAGACATATTAATAGAAGACAAACAACACTGACAACTAGAGCAATAAAGACCCTAAATGTTAAAGGGAAGAGGAGTAGTAGACCGACCGAAACTGACATGGGAGGAAAAGATTAAACAAGATTTGTTTGAGTTGTACCCATATGAGCACATGGTCCAAGAACATGTGAAGGCGTAAGATTAAGGTTAAGGACGTCTAGAAAAGATTTCGATTTATCTTATATGGGTCTAAGCTAGAAGCCCTTACATAGTAGTAACTTATGCATTATTGTCATTTGCTTAGTGCTACTATTTATGTCTTCTAGATCATTGTATTTTGTAATCAGTTATGTGTTTTTTTGTTGAAATTGATATAGTGATTAATTATTGATCCTTGTATCTTGTTAATCATTGCATGCTTTGTTTTCTATTACATACTGATTGCGTAGTATGTGCTACAAGTGTATGCTTCGTGTTGTATTGTATACTGATTATGTTACTAAGCATGGTGTTTTATTTTTTTTGGGTAATTGAATCCTATTATTATCAATGGAGTCCTTTGTTTTTTATTGGCTCATGCTAAAAGCAAATTCTCTATCATGTAAGATAGATGTAAGGTTTGGCAACACTCCTCCCTCCTCAAACCTTTTCAATAGCTTCGCTACTAATAAGATGGTTATGGTTATGATAATACTTATAGTAATGATATTTTGATAAATTCACAACAATTAAGTTTTTTAATGATGTTGAAGGGTGTATCAATTGCTTGACTTATCTATCATATTACAAAGGATTCGAGGTCGGCTGACTTAGTGACCTAATGTAAGCAGCTTTATGTTATAATTTGTGTATGAGATTGTTTCAAAAGCTATAAAAATTACAATTATACTCAAACCCATAAATGAAACTCTAATTATATATAATATTAATTACCTAAGTGTTTTGTGTATTATGAGTTATATTTTAGGTTTAATAGGTTGTACCTATTTTTGTTTCTTTTAAACTTATTAGGGTTTTGCTGGGACACCGCATGTGTTTTTGGGGGAGACCCGACCTAACCGTCACGGTTAGGCCTAAACGTGAGGGTTTGAAACCTAACCGTCACGGTTATTTAGTGAGAATTTATGATTTTTTTGGAGATTTAAAAGTAATATAATATATAAATACTTATAATAATATCTAAATTATATTGCTTTATATTTGTGGTAATAATAAATACTCTCCTTTATATGATTATAAACTCATAACATGCGAACTTGGACGGATAGAAATGCAAGAAAATGATAAAATAAAAATAAATAAAACTAGTATGATTTAAAAAAAATAAATATTAAAATCAATATGTCAAGGTTTGCCCAAACCATAACATATACACACTCATACCCCCAATAATTAACCTAATCCAGATATTTTAAAATATTCTCTAAAGCCTAACCGTCACGTTTAGGCCCATACGTAACGGTTCACATCAAAACCTAACTTAACGGTCACGTTTAGACCAAACCGTCACAGTTAGGTCTAGTTTTCTTTAAGTTATTACGGTGCGCCTGAAATTCCTCTTTTTTGTACTTTTAACTCCAATACTTTACTTCTTTTACAACTAAACCCCTACAATTCTTCTATTTCAACTTTGGATGCATATAGTTTTCATCTTTTAAAATTTTTTTGTTTTACGTTTCGGTTTAAATTTTACGATTTAATATGCCACAACGTGTGTATGTGGTTCAACATTTTTATGCCTATTTTTCCCGTTCAAGGGCTCCGTCACAACGCGCGTTTCTGATCGACTTAGTTGGTTTTAATATTCTACGATTACATGTGGGCTTTAATGCTTTTACCTCTACTTTTCATTCGATTTTTTTATGTTTTTATTTATTTTTTAATACATGTTTTTTCGGTATTGACGGTTGCTAATGATGATGTAAAATTGATTCTACTTGGCATGATTTTACAGTTTATTCTAGTTTACTCTATTGTTAAATACCCAAATACCAATGATCCTTACTACTTAGCCCAAGTGGTAAGGTAAGTTATCCAACCATGTAAATGCTAGGGAGGTCTCAAGCTCGTGTCCCACTCTAAGGAAAAATACAGAAAATTAAGACAATTGATTTTCTCAGTTATGAGTTTTCTATTAAGAAGAGTTGGGGTGTCGTCCTTACTTGAAAACTGATAAATAAGCTTAATTAAGAGAACATCTAGTACCCGAAACAAAATTAAACATTTGACATTAAAAAAATATTTATACAGCAACTTTTCTTAGAAAATATTTTATTTACAATTTATATATGTGTCTTATACTCGACCTCTTTGGTAGAGCTAGGGCTGTTTACGAACCGAACCGAACCGAAAGCAGCCCCGCTCGAACTCAATTCGGTTTAAAACCAAGCGGCTCGGTTCGTTTCGGATTTACAAATTCGAGCGCAAACTTCATGCTCGAACTAGGTTCGGTTTTAAACTGAGCGCTCGGTTTCGCTTGGTTTTGCTCGGTTTTGTGTTACAATGGGTCGCGGTCGCAGGTTCGCGGCTCGCAGTAGGGTTGGAGACGCGGTTGCAGATTTGCAGATTCGCGTCTCGCAGCAGGGTCGGAGACTCGCGGTCGCAGGTTCGTAGATTCGGGCAGCAGGTGTCGGAGACCGGTCGCAGGTTCGCAGATTCGTGCAACAAGGGTCGGAGACCGGCCGCAGGTTATCGGATTCGAGCAACGCCCTGGTCGGCGGTCACAAGGGGAGGCCCAAAGGGTGGAAGCTATTGGAGAGTGGAGAGTGGAGAGGGAATAGTGGTCGCAGGTCGCTGGAGGCTGGCGGCTGGACTGCTAGAGGAGATGAGGAGTGGACTGTGGAAGGTGAGGACTAAGATAATAAGGTTTGAATGTATTGATTGGTGTATTAGAGTTTTGAGCTTTATACTAAAAATTTAAAATATTTGTAATTAATAAATAACTAAATATAATAATAAATTAACATATATAATAATATATAATATATAAAACTAAACTATTAAATAATTCGAGCGAAACCGAGCGAGCGACGAGCGAGCGACCCTTCGCTCATGGTCGGTTCGTTTTGAAACCGAACCGAGCGGATCAAGCGGAAATTCGAACGAGCAAAATTCCAAACATTTTTCGAACGAGTTCAAGCGAGTTTCGAGTGTTGAGATATTTAAACAGCAGCCTAGGTAGAGGACACGTTACTACGAAGTCCTCCTACGCGATGTACCTAAACTTTTTATTTAAAAATATAATAATATCCTGTCGACACGTACATGATGTATATCATAAGTGATGATGTACTATTGATGACGGTGTTTAAATATATAATAACAAAGAAGAGGGGGAATTGGGCAAACGAAAGGAACCTTCACGTTCTCACTAATATTCTACAAAGAAAAGCTTGACTTAATTATATAAATAATAAAATTAGTATACATGTGATATAAATCATAACGTCATTTTGTTTATTCTAACTATAATAGTATGATGTTTGCCATAAAACAATAAAATAACAAAACGTATATTTCTGATTTTTTATCACATACCCTCGAATAACAAACCTAGTAAATCTCATCATTAGAAAAACTATTGATTGGTTTGGAGGAGTTAGTGGTGTTCATTAGATTGGATAATAGTTTATTTGGATAGATTACTCGGCATTAAAATTCCATGATCCTATTCAAAATCTGATATGATCTGAATAAGAATATTTCTATCAGATCCGAATTATACAAATCCAAATTTATCGGCATAAACCAATAAGATTTTTTTTAATTTTTTGTTCCCTTTTTTTTTCTTTGGCTAGTTTTTTTTACATTTTATAAGTTTAAAAGCACAATAAAATATATAAAACCAGAAATTATAAATTTGACTTGGACACAAATTAAAAATTGAAACATAACAAGTAATGTATAGAACCCAAATATTAGAATCTGTAATTTAGAATAATAATTTATTATTATATAATTATTTAGGATTAAAGGATTGAAATATGTCAAGATTCTTGAGTATTAAGTCGAAAACACAATAAGTAGTTGGGCAATGAGTATTGGGCTAGAAACATAGTTGAATTCTTATCCGGATTAATTGAACATCCGAATAAAAAAATTATGATATCCAAAATCCGATCCGAAATCCGAATATCGGATTCGAATGAGATCCAATCCGAATATCCGATTAAGAATACATATTTGTTTATTCGGATTCATATACCCATACAGAACGGATTTTGGATAGTTTCGGATACCGGATTTCTTGGACACCCATAGGGTGGGACGTGAACAAACTTTACCTCTATCCCGGGTAATAGAAATGTTGTTACAGTTAAACTCTTAATTTTAAAGGACACAATAGGATCAAAGCAAATGATCAAATGACAATCAACAAGAAATAAGCCACAAGAAGCATACCTTGAGCAACAAATATAAAGGTCTAAAAAAGAACTATGACAATTCTCAATCAAGCAGCACACTTAGCAATTAAAATACCGAAAACAAAACTAACAAAAATATGGTGAGAACAATATTCCAAGTTTAATAAGCAGTCACAATACAATAAACATCAAGTAGCACAAATGAGCAACAATATACACGGATCAGAAGATGCAAATAGTGACAACCTCGTGGCACCTAGCTAAGACATAAATAGGACGCAAGTAATCCTCACCTAGACATCCTAAATGTTAGGTAGGTGCAATTCTAACAAATTATGTCTAATCTTCTCATCCCAACTATGTTTGGGCATGAACTTAATTTTCTTAAACCGTATAAACATGGTTAGAATATCCTTGAACATAATCAAAATCAAGATAATTTGACAACAATATTCAAGTAAATTAATTTTATAATCAAGGTACACACTTTTTACTTTATACATACTTTAATACTAAAACCAGCACCTGTGTTCTCTCCTTTATACTCTCGAATATTTGATTCCATAATATTTTATTAAAAAGTATAACCCTTTACTATGAATATGTCCTCTTATGAACAATATTTAAGTAGAGTGAAAGATGTTTTTCTTCCATAACTTAAAATTTCTAGTTGATTACATGGACGGTCCCTTTAGTTTACATATATTACAAGTTTGGTCCGAGGTTTGGAATATCACATGACCGGTTTAATAGTTTTCGTGGCGACAAAGCTTCTGTCTATCGAGTCACCCACCATCTGGGCGCATGACAAAGCTTCTGGGTGCATGGGCTTTCTAGGCGTCTGGACACTTAGTCGAATTTAGCCTATTTCTAGGCACATGGACACTATTTGGGCGTATGAACTTTGGGCGCATGTGAACACTTAGACAGTTTATTCTGTTGGGCGCATGGGCCACTATTTAGGCGCATAGGCCACTATTTAGCGCATGGGTAGTCAATTCACATTTAAAAGATGTCCGGGTAGCTCAAATAATTGATATAGTTATACTATCAGATCTGTCAATAGTGGAAGCTTGATTTGTAGCAGTTCTTGAAAAACTTGAAAGATGCATGGGTAGCTCAAACAGTTGATCAGCATCAGAATCACTTGAAGCACCTGTTCCAATTGAAACATTCTCACAAGATGGTTTAGAATAGTTTGGAAACAATTCTAAATCAAAAATATGATCAGGGCCATTCCCCCTAACACAAGGAGTGTGCTCATTAACAATAATATTAGATGATTTCTCAAATTGTTGATTCTTGATGTTGTAAACTCTATGAGCTTTAGAGCTAGAATAGTATCCAACAAAGATAGCATCATCTGACTTTTTAGCAAATTTTGCCAAATTGTCCTTTGTGTTAAGTATGGTACACCTGCTGCCAAAGGACCTTAGAAAGGCAATAAACGGTGGCCTCTTGTTCCATAGCTCATAAGGGGTTTTTTCATGTGACTTAACTACAAGAACCCTATTCTACACATAGCATGCAGTGCTGACTGCCTCTGCCCAGAATGTTAGAGCTAGTTTGGAATCAGCTAACATAGTTCGGACACCCTCAATAAGTGTCATGTTCCTCCTCTCAGCAACACCATTTTGTTGAGGAGTTTTGGGAGCACTTTATTGTCTGGCAATCCCTTTTGAGTTACAGAATAAGTCAAGAATGAAGTTCTTAAACTCAGTCCCTTGATCACTTCTGATTATCTTAACCTTGTGATCAATTTGATTTTCTATTTTAAGAATAAAAGATTTTAATGTTTCAGCAGTTTCATCTTTAGATCTTAAAAAGAATACCATGTAAATCTTGTAAAATCATCAACAATCACAAGGCAGTATGATTTCCTTCCAATGCTCATTATACTTGTGAGGCCAAATAGATCCATGTGCAGTAAGTGTAATAGAGTGGTGATGGAGTTAACAATTTTAGATTTGTTAGATGCCATTTGTTGCTTCCCTTTCAGGCATGCAACACAATTATCTTTGCAAAAAAATTCCTTTTTAGGCAAACCATGTACTAAGTTATTTTTAGCCAATTTATTCATTGTCTTAAAATTTACATGACACATACGTTTATGCCAAAGTGTTGACTCATCAATATCAGCTTTGGAAAGAAAGCATGATACTTCGCCCATTGGGGAATCATTTGTTCATATCTAGCTTGTACATATCATCTTTTCTGGGAGATCTAAGAAGCACCAATTCCGGAGGAATTGTCATCCCAAGTTTGAGGATAATGCACTCATGTTTTTTGAAAAGCATTTGATGCTTTTGATCACAAAACTGAGAAACACTTAACAAATTGTGTTCAAGCTGTTTGACAAAATTGACTTTGTCAACCTTTAACTTTCCATTGGATATACTTCCTCTACCAGAAATATATCCTTCGGCCTCACCTCCAAATTGGATAGGACCTCCATCATAATGTTGAAATTGTTGAAGTAGAGATCTGTTCCCTGTCATGTGCTTGGAGCATCCACTATCCATAATCCAAGCATTGTTATTCTTGTCATATGGATGTCCCTGCACACAAGATGAGATGATTAGTTTTGTTTGAAGACCCAAGCCTTGTTGGTCTTGGGTTCTTCCAATGATAGTGACATAATTGAACCAAAGGTTAAGCATGGGGGTTCAATGGATGTCTTTAAAGAAGAGGTTTGGGCTACAACATCCTTCTTGATCTTTCATTCCATCTTTTGGTTGATCATTGAGGATGAGCCTTTTGAGGCTTGCACAACATGGCATTCTTCTGAAGCTTCTTTCTTTTCGGAAGAACCCTTCACCATCTTTTCTTCCGAAGTAGTCTTTTTCTGGAGCGGTTTCAAGGGAGTTCTTTTTTTCTTTTCATTTTTAACTGCTTTAGCTTCCGAAACCGTTTTCCCTTCGGAAGAACAATTTTCTTTTGAAAACAACCTTGCTTCGGAAACCAGCTTTCCCTTTTTCATCACTTGGACCATTTGATAGGGTCCGAACGAGAAACCTTCCCTGACTCCTTCTTTCTTAACATTATTTTCATAATGTGTGCTAGTAGGATTGTAGTAACAATCTTTAGCCATATGGTTTTGCAGACCACACATTATGCATGCAATGTTAGTCTTTTAGGAGCTTGAGGATTGTCGTTTCTTGTTCTTTTTCTCTTTATCAACAACCTTTCCCTTCAACTTCTGATCTTTTGGTAGGACAGGAGTGTTGGTACTATACTCATTTCCTGGCTCAGAGTTACCTACCACTTGGAATCCAACTAAGATGAATACACCCTTTTGTTTTGGGTCAATCATCAGCTTGGACTCGACCACTTTCTTGGCAGTCCTTCTTGCAGCTTTAGCTCTACTTCTTCTGGCTTTGGTGGTTAGGATTTGATCTTTATTGGGAGAGGTGGGTTGATTTACCTATTCCTTTCCTGTGGTGGCCTCTATTATTGCATCATTCTTCAACTCATGTGAAGATGGGTCAGCAGATGGGACCTCTTGCTCTTCAGTATCACATCTAGGTTGTATTATGGACACATAAGAATGTGGTGGAGCAATTTCATTGGTCCCCAAACCTCTTTTGTTTTGATAACAAATTCTGGAGTAGGAGGATGATGCAATAATAGCTTGGAAGTTCTGCTTAGAAATAACATACTTCTTGGCTTGAGCCTCAGTAGTGACAAGCTAGGCTTGAGCCTCAGACAATTTGGATATTAAATCCTTTATTTGACTCTTATAGTTTGAATGTTCATGTTTTAACAAGGACACAGTTTTCTCCAACTCTTCAATTTTTATTTGATAGTCAGATTCAGCCCTTTTAAAATCATATTTTAAAACATTTAGAGACTCAATAGCGGATTTAATCTCCATATTGTAGTCCTGATACAGTTTAACCTTAGCAATACATGCAGGAGTACAAAGATGTTCATATACCTTACTGTCATATGTCCCTGCCATGAGTGCTTGAGCAGGAGTCACATCCTGTACCATAAAGCTCCAGTCAACTTCTTAAGCCATTGTAGCTGTCTCTATCGACTTTCCAGTGGGCTTTGATGTAGAGGGATGTGTGGAGGCCTGTGGGGTTCCCAGATTTGACTTTGGGAGCCTTGCATTCCCTTGCAAAATGACCAAGCTGGTTACAGTTGTAACATTTGGCCATGGTTTTGTCAAACCCAAATTTGCTGTTGGTTGGGTTCTAGGGAAATTGCCTTCCAGTTCTCTTGAAGAACTTCTTTGCTCTATAGGTTAAAAGAGCCATTTATTGGACAATGTCCACGTACTCCACATCATCTGGACTAAAGCACTCTAGATCATCAAAGAAGTACTAAAAATCACTAGAGTGTTCATTTCCTGAGACAAAGGAACAGTTGTCCTGAAAGGAACTATGTTGTGTCTGTTGAGACCTTGGAGTCTTAGGAAATGTGATGTATAGTCCAGATGAGCAGGATGGTTGTTGGGTGTAAGTCAAGTACTGTTGAGGTTGTGTGGGTCCTGAGCCTTCAGCAACCATCAAGGCGTTGCTAGTAGGAAGACTCAGGGGTCTGCTTGTCTAATGGCCTTTCTTGCTCTCCATCTCCAAACGGTATCCATCTCCAAACGGTATCCATCAAGGATGCCATAGAGTTTGGTCATGGTGAGGGTGTTCAGATTTTTTGTTCTCTTGATAAAGACACAGTAGAACGTCCACTCATTAGGAAGAGCACTCATGAACTTCCTTGTGAGGTCTCTAAGTTTAAGAGTAATCTTCACAGACTGAAGGGAAGAAATGAGATCCATGTACCTGAAATATTGCTGACTGAGAGTCTCTCCAGCATATAGGTGAAGTTCTCAAACTGTTGCTTTAGTGGGTCCTTCTTGGAGTCATTTAAGCTAGAGTACATTTGAGCAAGTGCATCAAACAATTCTTTAGCTGACTTGCAATGCTCAAACCCTACCATGATGGAGTTAGGTATTGCAGTCATAAGAATAGTCATTGCATTGTTGTCAACGTCCATCTTCTTCCGGTCCTCATCAGAGTAGTCTTCAACAGCCGTCTCTATCATAGCACCGTTTGCACCAGGTGCTGCCACCTTAGGTTTATACAACCCATTGACAATAGAATACCACATCTTGTTGTCTTGATACCTGATGATGCCTTCCATACGTCTGCTCCATGACCTGAAGTTTTCAGGGGTGATGATGGGAGTTTTAGTCATTGTTCCCATCTCTATTCAGACTTGTTGAGGGCCATTTTGAGTGTGGTGTAAGGAGGAGTGAAAAACAGGTTGATTAGGATGGTATGATCTCACAATCAAGAGCCTAGAACGCTCTGATACCAATTGCAGGATTGATGTTGTCACTTAACACTTGGTTTTTCTCTCAAACTCACTTATGTTACACTCAGATAAGATGAAGAAGAGTCTATTCTAAGAGTTGATAGTAATATAATAAGTAACAAAAAACACAAATATAATTTTCAAGGTACTTGCATATATTGGTTCTCAACTCAAAGTATCACAAGACTCTTACATGCATTATGTTATGAGTTACAATGAGTAACTATATATAATACTACCTACAGTCGGATATACTTTGATACCAGCTGGAATCCTCTAACTAAAGCAAATACTACAAAGCTATAGTCTTTATCTAAGATATGGTAGTCATGACATGTTCATGACTTATCTTTTCTCACCAACTAAAGTTGGTAACTTATACTAACATAAAAAGGTGAATAACGGTATAAAGTATGGTCAACTACATGGCCTTTTAGGAAAATGCCATGCAGTATCAGAGGTCTGCAGCGGAGTGTCAAAGACCATACTTATGTCCACTGGTTCATAGCAGTGTCTTCCGAAGGTTAAATGGCTTTGGAAGAACAAGTACTTTTGAATCCACTTATACTTCGGAAGAGGCTACTTCTTCTGAGGCTTGATGGACTGCTTCTATTCTTCATAGTTTGAAAGTCTACTTATCTTGAGAAGTAAAACTTTTGTAGTGTCTTCGGAAGAACTCTATTTCTTCGAAAGTCCCATACTTAGCTTTGGAAGTCCTTTGTTAGTTGCACCAAAATTTGTCTAAATGATTTGGTTTTAATTGCACCAGCTTTCCTCCTTATCCAACATTATGTTTCTCTCAAAAACTTATTCAAAATAAACACCAAAACCATTTGATTTGGTTGAGATTTGAGGAAATTATATGTTTGGGAAGTTAGGGTTCATGAGAGAGATAGAGAGAGGGTGAGATTTGGGTGTAAAAGATGATGAAATGATAAGAAAGTAGGTACATGTGGGTTTTAATTTGTGATTGGGGGTTAGATGGGTTTGTGTGGTTTAAAGTTGATCAAAAAGTCAAAATTATAGGGATTGGCTAAAGGCCAACGTATGATACACCACCCCCAGCCTATCATACACAGGTGGGCATATGGTGGGGCGTCCAGTGGGCGTATGACTTAAAACTAAAGGAAGATTTTAACAAGACAGGGTATGATACACCCAGCCCTGGCGTATCTTACAGTAATTCTACCTAATTTGCCTAATTTTTTAAATTTACTCATCCTCTACCCCCCCCCCCCACGTCAACCATGCTTCGTTCTGAAGCACGAAATTGAGCTTAAAGTAAACAAGATAAATGCTAAGTCACTTCCATAGAAATCATGTTTGCATTTAGCATATGCGACATGCATTTTAATCCCTCGGTAGACCTGAATGGATGAGTTTTAGTCTCATGAGGGTTTCCGATGACCACATCCACAAAGTTCACGGGTTGCCTCCCTTTAGTGCTAAGTATAAAGTATTCAGCCAGACTTGTTACCTGAAATGCCTACGAGGTTGTACGCATATACAATGTGCTTAATAAAAAGAATTTGGATGTTTGGTAACATCCATTCCTATCATTGGCTTCTAATTATGGTTTCAAGCAATAACCATTCACCACTTGATGCAGTTGGTCTTCGTAATCCTCAATTTTTGCATCACCATAGTTTCCCACGCATGTAATGAGATATGGTCATGTTCATTTACTTTTAAGTTTCCCGGTGAAAATATTTTATATTGAATTTTGTAGCCATAACTTTTTCGCTTTCACAAATTAGTTCTTATGCAGTTCTACATCATTAACTATTTTCGTCTTTTCTTTATATACGGAGGCACACTCCAATTTGCATAATTTAGGTTTTCGTTCCTTACCTGGAACATCATAATCCATGTTAACAGTTGTAACTTCCTATACGACATAATGAGCTTATCCAATAGGTGAGTGGCATACTTTTCCATAAACCATATGGTAAGGTGTGGTGCCAGTAGGTGTTTTTTAACCCCTTCCATATGCCCAGAAGGGGTCATCCGATATTATGACCAATCTATGCATTCGGTTCGTATGGACTTAGTTGATGCTAAACTACCAATAACCTTCTGGGGAGAAGTAGTTAACATAACTTATTATATACAAAATAGAACATTGGTTGTAAAAGAGAGCAACTGAACACCCTATGAACTGTTAGTTTATAGAAAACCTTTCATTGATTTCTTCAAGTCATTTAGGTGTCCAGTATCAATATAAAACACTTGAGATAATTTAGGATTTTTTGTTGGCTATTTGCCAGTTTCAAAAACTTTAAGAATGTTTAATCCAAGATTAAACTTAATGATGAATCAAAAAATTGTGAAATTCAATGAGTATTCATGTCCTAAATCATCAAACAATCCTGAATGGTTGTTTGATATTGATTCGCTAACTAAATCATTTAAATACTCTGTTGTGTCAAATGCATATAAGAATCAAGCTAGTGGATCATCATAAACACTTGATGCTGATAAAGATGACTTTCTTCTGATGCCAACATCATCTTCCTTACCTCAAGCATCAAATGTTCCATTAATAACTTATCTCGTCAGACCAATAGCAACTAAAAGTGAATTAAAAGAGGCAAGTCTGAGCACACAGCCTACAACTTCACTACAGACATCTCTTGAAGTTTAACAACATGTTCTTACTCAAGAACTGGTTAATACTATGGTGAATCAATAAGATGAGAACCATTAAAGTGCTTCTAACTCATACATTCAACATCAGGAATCCTATGATTATTTTCATGATTCTCCCACTCACTTTCATCCAGAAGATGCTTCACACTAACAAGACCTGATTGTCTCTAACCTTGATGTATCCATTCATGTAGATGCCATTCCAACTTCAAGGAACACAAGATCAAAGAGTGAATAGAATCAAATCAAATCTTGCAAATATTCACCTGTTCTCATGGTTTCTATGTCAAATAGTACCTAAGAACATCAACAAAGCTATTTAGGATTATAGTTGGATAGAGGCAATGCAGGAAGATTTGCTTCAATTCAAAAAGAAGAGTATGACAATTGGTTGACCTTCTTAAAGGATAGTATCCGATTAGAACCATGTGACTATATAGAAAAAAGTTTGATGATGAAGGTGAATAAAACAAGATTGATAGCCTAAGGTATACTTAAGAAGAAGGGATTGATTATGATGAGGTGTTTGCATCTATTTCTAGACTAGAGGCCATTAGACTTTTCCTTTCTTACTCTGCATCTATGAAATTCACTATGTATCAAATGGATGTCAAGTGTGTCTTTTCTCCATGGGAAAATTGCAGAAGAAGTCCATGTTAGTCACCCACCTGACTTTGAAGACTCGTATTTCCCTCATGGGGTATACAAGCTTTATAAAGCTTTGTATGGTCTACATCAAGCCCCTTGAAAGTGGTAAGAAACATTGTCATTTTATCTCTTTAACATGGGCACGAAAGAGGAAAGATATACTAGAATTTGTTCTAAAAGAAGAAATGGAATGAGATGTTGTTAGTCTAGATTTATGTGAATGATATCATGTTTAGCTCCACAAACAAGTAACTATGCAAAAAGTTTTGAGAATTCATGCATTCTATGTTTTTTGTAATAACTGAATAAACCGAAAGATAGTGTCTATAGTATGGTGATGATACTGGATAATATCATGAGCTTGATGAAGATGAGATACTAACCTTCATTGCTAATATTAGTTATGAAGGTGGGCTTGAAAGCAAGCACATATCAAAAAGGCAAGTTGATTTGCAAATTCTTTATTCATATCTATTAACAATGCTAGTCCATGAGAAAGATTAGATGGAATGATATACCCATCACTACATCCTCAATAATATATGCCTTAATAATAGACCATTCAATATGTCTGCTTATATGTTTAATGGCTTATTATCTAATATGGGTGAAAGGAGAAGGCAGATGTTCTTGATGTAACCAAGGTTTCTTTAATGCGTAATTAATGATGTTTCCCTGATATAGTTGGTGTTAGATTTGAGATGAATCTATCTCGCCACAATTCCAATTCATATAACTATATAAAGAAAATGGATCTAAGGTGTTATTATAGCATAGCATTATTTCCTCTACTACCTTGGATGATGGAACATATTGGAAAGGGTGGTGATCAAGGAGGAAAATAAGAGGTGGAAAGAGCTGAGGAATAGGCTAAAGAAGCTAGTCAAGAAGAAATGCCTAAGATCCAATAATATGTTGATATTGATATGCCTATAACAAAAGAAGAAGTCCAAGAAGAGGGTTAGAGAGCAATGTCACCACAAGCTGATGTAGGTGGTGATCCTTATATTGCCTTTCATGTCAAGTGACATATCATATTCCATCACTATTTCATGCATCACCAGTTCATTTAGCTCATGTATCATCATCGCATGTCTCCTATGGGCGCAACTACATTAGTAAGCACTTGTAAATCTACTAGTTCTTCTAATAGTTCTAAATCATCTTCTCATGAGGTGGAACTTCCTGCATAATAATAAATTCTAGCTAGATATCATACTTCATAATATATTTCTTCTAAAGGATCACTGAAATCAGTTGCACAGGCTCAAATTGAACCTTCCAGTTAGTCTGATAAAGATGAGCTTATATCGAAACTTTAACTAGAGTTAAGAAAGATGAAGAAGATAATAAAGAAAAAGGACAAGATGATAGCAGATAAAACTAAGGAGTTGATCTTGAAATACAAACAAATCAAATATTTAGAGTCCATAGTTGACCAAACAAAGGAAGAAATGAGTGGGTACATTAAGACTAATGCTATATATACTATAGTCATGCAGGATCAAGAGAGATTAACTGATGCTCAAAATGAATCAATAGAGGAGTTAGAGAAGAAGGTGGTAGAGCTAACTCAAAGAATCAATCAAATAGAATAAAGTTTGAGAAATAAGGAGGATGAGAATAGAGATGATGACGGTAAGGGTGAGAAAGAAAAAAGGATGACAAAGATGATTTTAGTGACATCTTTGATTGAGATGATGACAATGATGATAATAGAGATGATAGAACATCTTTAAAAATGTAGAAAAAGTTTTAACCCAAAAAGGGTCCCAAGGAAAAGCCTAGCACATAAAAAGAATAGCTAAAGTGAGTAATCTAGCTAAGATTCTATACTCAGCACCTACTTCTAGTCAATTTGATGAAGAGGTTTCTATGAGTACACTAATTGAGGAATTAGATGCTTATTCTTATAGATATTTCTTTATAAAAAATACATTATGGAGATAATAAAAGAATCCAGTACTCCTACTGAGCAATATGTCTTGATTCCTCAATTGCCTATAGTATCTGAGAAAGATGTTCATCTCCAATTAGTTCTTGTTGTAACTTTTTAAGAGAATTGACGAGGAGGCTATCTCAGGAATTCAAAGCTAAGGATAAAAAAGACAAACCTAAGACACTAGTTGGTACCTCTAAATCTATTGCATCTGGTTCATGTGAACTTTAGACTTATTCTAGGAAGATGAAGCAACTAGTTAAAAAAGCTAAGGGAAAAAGACCAATAGTGGAAGAGGAAGTGAAATCTCCAAAGAAGATAAAGAAAAGAGACATGAGAAGCCTTGGTGTTGTTATTTAGTTTGTAGAAAAGCATCATAAAGCAACAGAGCAAATGACATTACAGAAAGCTATACCTTGAAGAAGAAGAGATAGAAAGAGGATATATTATGGATTAAATACTACCTCATGAACCAAAATTTACTAAGAGTCTTCTAAGGAAAGAAAGTAAAGTTAAGGAGATAGTATAGAAAGCTCAAACAGATGACCTCATGGTTAAAGCCATGAACCCAATCAATCAAGGATATGATGTTGATATGGTTTTTAACATGAAATATAAGACAACGATTAAGGATGTTATGAAGGTTGAAAGGCTTTTGGTTTCCATAGTGGAGACAAAATATGAGAAGAAGGTGATAGAAGAAAAGAAGAGAAACTAAACTATTATTTCTACTTATGTAGAACCCTCCATTAGTTCACCATCATCCTAATATATATCTCCTAATAACTATACCATGACTGATAGGGAAATGAAGGAGTATTTGACAAGGATTGGATACATCAAGAGAAAGGTGGGTCCAATGAAGACCAACTCTTTTTGGGCTACTATTTAAAAGTACATACAAGAGATGAAAGATAAGATGAAAGCTAATAAGGAAGAAGTGACTCTTAGATAACCTAGATCCAGAATCTCATCTTAATAAGTGCAAGTAAAAGGAGATGACCATAATACATTGACACTCTTACTAAGCAAGAATCCTAATTAGTTCAAACAGTCTTCTTAATTGCAATTTCAAGAGGGTTTTACAACTTCAAAGATATTAGAGGGTGTCTCTACTCCCAAAGGCAAAATTGATGTAAAAATAATTGCCTGGAAGTATGACTCTGATTGGAACATGTTCATGGTGAAGAGGATCACGAGGTTAGTCCAATTTTTCATAGTATGTCATGATTTAGTCAACTCATTAAAGAGGCATGATCTTAAGGAGATGGTAGACTTAGAGTTGATCAACCATGCAGCAATGGCAAGCGGTTATCAGTTAGAGAAGATACTAAAGATGTTTGAGAGGACTAATAACTTCAAAGCACTTAAATACATATGCTTAAGCAGTGATAGATCCTTTATGAACCCATATGCTGATAAGAAGAAAAGGAATAGAATTAAAGAGTTGGTCATTCCTATTGAAGATGTAACACCCGGTTATTTGTAAAGAAAGAAAGAAAGAATAAAGTGAAGAAAAAAAGAAAAGAAATAAAACCCAAGTCTAGGGGTTAAAAGTGACAAAAAGGACAAAATGTTTGAAAAGTGGGTGTAAAAGGTGGTATGGCCGCCCATATGTCACACACATCACAAAATTTTTGGATTTTTAGAGAGAGAGAATAGCAGAAAGCAGAGAACTCTCGGTTTTGAAGAGAAACAAGAAGAAAAGTGTGAATTCAAGGTAAGAATTCATATTTTTATGGTGTTCTTAACCGGTTTTGTCCTCAGGTTGTGCTTATGTGTGTTTGTATGTGTTCGGGTATGTTTTTAGTGGGTTTCTAGGCGGTTGAACTCAATTGCAAACGAGTTTGGAAGAAGCCATACTCAAGAGTTGCTAAGGTGAGTTCTAGAACCCCTCTTTTACTGGTTTTTAACTAATTTTGGGGCTGGAAATGTATGACTGTATGTTTTCATTAAACTGGGTTTCGAACCCGAATGTTTAATTGTGTGTATGTTGAATTTATGATGTAATATGTGGTTATGTTCATGCTTGATGACGTATGATGGTGTTTCTAAGGCTTAGATAGTAAGACTTAAGCTTAGAACATGATAGATGGTGCTTGGGAACTGAGATCCAATGTTTAGAGCTCGTATGTTTATGTTTTAGCATCTGCCTAAGTATGCAAAAGAAATGCGGATGAACATAGAGAGTCAATGCGGATGAGCATTAATTGCCAAAGAAAGTCAATGCGGATGAACATAGAAAGTCAATGCGGATGAACATAGAAAGTCAATGCGGATAAACATAGAAAGTCAATACGGATGAACATAGGAAGTCAATGCGGATGAACAGTCAATATGGATGGACATTTTCCACTAAATAGGAGAAATGCGGATGAGTAGTGGGAAATGCGAATGAGTAGTGGAAATGCGGATGAAGTAAAGGAAATACGGATGAAGGAAAGGGAATGTGGATGTACTATAGCAAATGCGGATGAGCTATAACAAATGCGGATGAACTGTAACAAATGCGGATGAACAAAAGGCAAATGTGGATGAACACTTAGAATAGTTTGACTTTCTGGGGAAAAGTGAGATTTAGGATTTGACTTGGAATGTTCCCAGGGGCTCATGTAAGCTGACTTTTAAGGTCATAGAGATCATGATGGGCATGTTTTGATGTATGTTTGATGCTTATGCATGATGGTATCTATGATGTACGTTATGTTGCATGATGCCCTGTATGATGATGTTAACTGTGTATGATGATGTTCCTTATTATGTTTGTTTATTTTCCTGGTGGCTTTATGTTGAATGTTAATGAACGAAATGAAAAGTATTATGTAACGTAAAGTGGAAGATAATGAAAAGAGGAACGAAATGAAAGAATGCATGCATTAATGAATGAACGAACGTAAGAAAGTCTTGCAAGAAAATGTATGGAGGTTCACACTCAATGAAGAGTGTTAGCTCAACCGTGTGAGGGTTAGCTACCCCATGAGGATGCATACTGGGGCTTGATCCGTGTGATAAAGCATATGTATGGAGGTTTACACCTAATGAGGGGTTGTCAGCTCAACTGTGTGCGGGTTAAATACCCCATGAGGATGCACACATGGGTTCAATCTTTGTGATTGACCAGATGTATGGGGTCCGTGTGGCTTAAACTTAGATGAATTGCGTGGTGCTCTAGAGGGGGTTAAGCATATGACAGGACCTAGATGAAAATGAAAGATAATAAAAGTACGAATTGAATGATGATGAAGATAATTAAGATATTATCTATGTGTACGTATGATATGTGATCACACGCAAAAGTAAAGATTGGTTTTAATGAATTTAAAGTATGTTTTATTATAAAATCAGAACTCATTCAGCAACGCTAATGTTTTATGTATTTTCCAGTTGGCGGGTGAGCATTGCTGAGGATGGGGCGGGGCAGTTACTTGCCATTTTGGATGGCATTCTTTTGTTAATGTTTTTGCATTGTAATGCGAACAAATGAAAATGTGTAATGGATGTTTGTATTAATTTGCAAAAGCATTCTTAGTGAAATGAAAAGTTGTTTTGGTGTTCCACTACGATGTATTATGAAATATAAATGTAATTATATGTTTTAGGAGCAATGATTGGCCAGCTGTAAGCGTCCTAAGGACGGGGCCTTACAGAAGAGTATATCCAACTAAAAAGTTCAAAAGAAAGAGTGTATCAAGGACTCATGCCACTATGTCAACCTCAATGTAAGCTATGTTGAAGACGCAATGAGTTGGTTATAGAAAGGAGATTAGAAGGAAAAGAGGGCTTAGATTTCAAACTGTTTAGGGCCTATAAAGTACGGTTGCTAGATGAATCATATATTCATTATGTGTTCATTAAGCACTTCAAAAGCCAAAATAACATATTTGTTAAAGATGATCTTATGTTCTTCTTAACATGCATTCATATTTTAAAGATAGATTATGACCCGATAAGTAAAAAAAGAGAATCAAAGAAGAGAAAAAGAGTTGCATTGCAGTTTGGGAGCATGGTTAAGCTAGAGATAAACGAAGATGGAGAGCTAGTTATACAAAAAGATGGACTGTCAACCATATCTATGTATGAACCAAAGTAATTAAGATAGATCCTAACAAAAGTTTTTCAAATGATGAAGCAAATAAAGATACATGTCCTTGATAACAACATAATGACAAAAGCAAGACGGTTTGCTACTATGATCAAGGCTATTCTGGATCCTTTAGTAACTCAATTCCCAACTTCTTTTAAATAAGCACCAGTACCTACACCAACCTCAGAGCCTACAACTAAGTCAAATCAACCACAAGCACCAGCAACAGTAGAAGATCCAATAGAATCTTCACAACTTCCATCAACTACACACCCTTGAAGTATTAGGCTACATAATCCTTAAGGGAGTATTGTTGGGCCGCGAAAGGATCATACATGATAATTTAAGTGGTGATTGGTTAAGTTGTTTTGTTTGGAAATTATGTATAGGTGTTGAAGCGAAATATGGTTGAGTAGAAAGTATTGTGCATAAAGCAGAATAGTACAAGTGTTGGTCATCCATATTTGTCATATGTGGATGACACAGCAAATGCGATTGAGTATTTGGTTATTTGCATATCACTAATGTGGATGAACAATACAAATTCTTATAAAGAAGAATACATAAATACAAATAAGAATACTAGTAATGAAATCCCATCTCTCTAAATTAGGTTCCTAACATTATTCCGGCAAAGAGAATGTTTTCTTTTTTTACTTTGAGCTTAGCTTAGATTGGACTTGTCCTTACTCATTCTGTGGTTCAAGATCTTTAAGACTCTTAAGGATGCCACAGGGATTCTTCTAACAAGTTTGTTCATGTGCTATAGACCCCCTCCAATCCCGGTAACCTTACATAAACTACTAAAATCTTGAAAATTGACTATATTTACTTTTTTTCATGGCTCCATCGCACATGATTATATATGTAAGGGCTTAGATGCACATAGACAAATAAAAGTTACATATAAGAGATTTTCGCAACCCTGATTTAATAAAAACATGCCTTTGTGATGTGCTTACCCAGCCTCTTCCACCATAAAGAATTTCTTCTCTTAAGGCTTGGTGCCATTAGTGAGAAAAACCTTATTTATATATATTTGGAAAGAGGATAAAGAAAATGAGGATTTGGTTTCTTCATAAGAGATAAATAGAGGATGAGAGCTAACCATCGGTGTAATTAACTCTAAAATTTAACAAAAGTCTAATCATGCAATATGAGTAACACATAACGATCGGTCTAATTAACTCTAGTTTAACAAAAGTCTAAAACTGAAACTTGTTTTTTGTTATGAATTTTATAATTTCAAGTTAATAAAATTATTCTATATCTATACTTTGGTGCCGCTAGAAGTTAACACCCTCCCCCCCCCCCCCCCCCCCCTAGACGTGAAGGGATTGTATAGTGGCCTTATCGTGCTAAAATACATAATAGAAACATATTCAAAATATCTGAAACACAGGTAGAAAATAGTTAAATAATGGTACTAATGTTCTCCGTTCGGTATTAGTATTGGTATAATTCTTCACGGTACAAGCATTTTACTATTAGTCTACATAACCTATGATAACCAAGGAAATAGAATACATTCAATACAACTCTTATATAATAAAACTAGAATACATTAAATACAACTCTATATAATAAAACTAATGTTATTTTGTCGGTATCAATAGTTATCCTTTATGCTAATAGCATGTTATCATCAGTCGAAACAAACTATGTTACCCAAAGAAATATCCTATCTTGAACACAAAATATTGGTTTAACAAAATTATACCGAAATGTCAAGAAATAAAGTAAACTCTACCAAACTATATATTAAAGATATTTGCAATTAAAAGTCACTGAAGAAAAAAAATAGTAAAAAAGAATTATTCCGTTAAAAACGTATATTATATATAATAACGGGGGCTTAAATTAAAAATTAGATGTTTGAAGGTTTAAGTTGTAGATTAAAGTGGAGGTCTAAGTTGAAAATTTGAGTTTGGTCAGCATAGATAAAAGTTATATGAATGAAGTTATTCGATCGTTATCGATCTTATTTTATATAGTACCAGCATGTTATCATTAATCGATATAACTTACAATATCCAAAGAAATCATCTATATAAAATATAGGTAGGGTTATAATAAAAAGAGTATTATGCGTTCATTTTATAAAAAATTAGTTCGATATGTCATATATTTTATAATATTTTTATACGTATTTATCATTGTGTTTTATAGTTTACATCATTTTGTGTTATTTTGTCATTATTTCTATAGATTTTATAAACTTATTATCTATTATTGTGTTTTACAATTAGAAATACATATCGATATGTTTCAACCAATGTATTTCCCACCGAGCAAGCTACCATATTTTTGGGAATACGAATGAAAAGATTTAAAATAATATATCTTAAGGGAATTAGGATTTCCAGACCATAACGTACAGCTAAGGGGTCATATGTGTCAGGCTTAGCGAAAAGCCAAGAAAGGGGTTTAGGATCCAGACTCTCGTTCTCATGGTAGACCGCTAAGGAAGCAGGGTAACAATTCGCTAAGGTGGTCATGGACCGTTTGGTCAACCTTAATAGTCTGCCAGGATACTCAATTTCAAGATGCGAATATTCTATTTAGAATATCCAACTCCAACTATTCCATAATAGATCAGTATGACTAACGGGAGTGGTTATGTTCATTGTGATTATGTTGGTTTTTTAAGTTGTCGTTAGAGACTTGGTTTGCTTTGGTAAGATTCAAAATTTTGTAAATATTAATTATTAACCATTATAAGCATGTGTATGACATGTGAAACACCACTGTAGTGTCAGATCACTCGTTGGTGAAGCTATGAACGTCAAGAAGAGATCGTGAGCTAAGATCTGTGGTGGTAAGGTTGTAAAACCTTCACATTGTGCATCATGGGTAAACTAGGGTTTTTGGAAGAAACCAAACCGCTAGATAATGATTAGTATGCATGTGATTGTTATGATCTAGGAATAATCATGTTTGAATGAACGGATTTGTCACGGGAGAAAGTCTGGGTATTATGAAGAATGGGAAATTTACGGGCCATTAACCTCCTGTAAGAAAACAAAGGAAAAACGAACAAAAAGGAAAGCATGACCATGCAACGAACATGAATCATACCTCACCTTCCAGACATCTTATTAATTGAAGCATTTGGCTAATTCACAGGAGGCTCATCACCATAATCCACCTCCACTCTTAAACATGTTAAAACTTTGATCAACCTCCACCATCATCTCCACCTCCAACGGCAACCACACTATCCACCACCATGGCCTTGCTTTACTCCAAGAACGTGACGTTCGAGTACACCAATCTTAACAATATGTGATCTTATCCTTTTATAGTTACTAATCACTTAATAGAAGAACTCCTTGAGTAGCTTTAAAACCACAATAACAAGATCCTTGTATGGATCCAATAAATATTATCATATGTCCTAAGAATGATCAACAACCACAAGTATCTAAACAGCTCGACATGATCCAGAGTCACCAACAATGAACCATGAACAATATACACTTAGGGATTCAAGAGAAAACCCTCAAGAACCAAAATAATCTTGTAAAGACAAGAAAGAACAAAAGAGAATAGGTCAGACAAATCCAGGGTTTTGAGATCTCTAAAAACCAAAGTAAGATAGAGATAGGCATGGAATACAAAGTGATATCAAAGCTTCAGATACCATGTTAAAAACACATGTATATATCATAAACACCATAATTACAACTATATAAAAGATAAGAATTCTCACAACCAAAAAGACAAAGAGAGAACACTTTAAATCAAGAAGAAAACAAAACTAAACCAACTCTATGGTCTAGACTCTTTGATACAAAAACAGACACAAAAGAACATCGGTTCTTCGACATGAATAAACCCTAACCAAGACAAAATATAATATCAGAGAGTTCTAGAGAAACTCGAGAAAAAAATTCT
>BJCM01208058.1:0-26147 GCA_018326385.1 Flaveria bidentis
ATTGATGATGATGATGATGATGATGATGATGATGATGATGATGATGATGATGATGATGATGATGATGATGATGATGATGATGATGATGATGATGATGATGATGTTGATGATGATGATGATGATGATGATGATGATGAGGATGAGGATGATAAGGATGACGATGAGGATGATGAGGATGTGGATTACGATGAGGATGATGACCATGAGGATGATGACGATGACGATGATGATGAGGATGATGATGATGATGATGATGATGATGACGATGATGATCATGACGATGATGACGATGATGACGACGATGATGATGACGATGATGATCATGATGATGATGACGTTGATGATGACGATGATGACGACGATGATGATGATAATAATAATTATGATAATATAATAAAAATAATTAAGATTATTATTAGAAAGAAAAGAATAGGAATAATATTAACGTCATACTAATAATCATAATAGTAGTATTAATTACAGTAATAATAATTAATTTTTAATTATTATCATTTATATAATATTTGTAAAATTTGAGATTCTTATAATATTAGGGTTGACACGTAACAGATATATGAGGAGATTCGATTCGAAAATGAATTGATTACACAAAATAAAAAATACACGGGGAAAATTAACGAGTTCGATTCAATTGATGGACTAGATAGTGACGGATGTCAGAAACTCAATAGGTCTTCGTCTCTTATCGACATACGACTTCTGCCTATCTTTGGCTACTTTTGTGAAGGCTTTGATTGTAACTCCCGGTTATTCTTTTAAAAGAAAGATAAGAAATGAAGAATAAAAGTAAGAAATGCAATTTAACCCAAGCTGAGGGGTTAAAAGTGTCAAAAGGACAAAAAGAATAAAAGTTGGTACAAAAGCAACATGGCCGCCTACACCATGTTACTTTTCACCTTTTCAATCGGATTAGAGAGAGAGGGAGGAGAAAACTTTCGGGTTGAAGAAGAAGAAGAAGAGGCTGAATTCAAGGTAAGAATTCAAAGTTTTTAAGTGTTCATGATGGTTTTTGTCTCGGTTATGTGCTTATGTGTTTGTGTGTGTGTGTTTGTGTGTGTGTGTTTGGTGGGTTTCTAGGTGTTAGAGCTCATTCGCATGTGGGTTAGAAGGAAGATACACCCAAAGTTACACCAGGTGAGTTTCTAGACCCCGGTTTTACTTGTTTTAAACTCTTTGGGGCTGAAAATGTATTTAAACGATTTTACAAATGTTTATGTATGTATACCCTTATGTATTATGCATGTTTGATGATGATTCTTAGGTGCTTATAGGTTTTTCATGATTAGGATAGCCTTGGTAAGCTTAGAACAAATAGGCTTGATGTTTGTGTTCAAAAATATCCTAGAAACGTATTGAGCAGAAGGTTCATGCGCCTAAATAAGGCTCATGCGCCTGGAAAGGCCTTTGAAATGTTTAAGTGTAACTCATGCGCCTAAACTGTGGTTCATGCGCCTAGAATTTGTAATCGGACGACTAAGTGTTGGCCATGCGCCTAAACAGTGTTCCCATTCGCCCAACGGCCAACTACCTAAGTATGCCCAACCGCCCAAACCCCATGCGCCTAAGTGCCCATGCGTCCGAATGGACCATACGCCCGAATATTTCATGCGCCTGAATGGTTCATGCGCCTAAGTGTTAAAGCGGTTAAGTGTTGACTGATGCGCCTGCATAGTGATGAAGTGCCCAAACAGGGCTCATGCGCCCAAATAGTATTGGTGCGCCTAAACACTTAGAATTTATTACGAAAATTTTGGGAGTCTGTACTATTTGGGTTTGACCAAGGTTTGACTACGGCTTATTAATGCTTAATTTTATGCATGATTATGATTGTTTTATGATTGTTCCGTATTATTATTATCACTATTAGTGTATGACTTTACGTGGTGTGTTTATAATCGTAACGTAAAGTATTACTAATAATAATAAAGCGAAAGAGCAATGAAGAAGAGAAGTGGAACTTAAATAAAACGTTAACAAGTCTTACAAGCTTATAGGAGGTGCACGACCATGCTGCCGTTAGCTCAACTGTGATGCGGGTTAGCTACCCTATTATGCACACGGGGCCAGTCAATTGAGATTGGCGGACCTTTGCAACGTACCCTAGGTGACTGGGCTGGCCTTGTATACAGTAATCAGAGCCCATCGAGGGACTAGAGGGCCCAACACCAGTTTCCCCCGCGCATATAGTTTAGGGTATTGCTCATTGGTCTACATAGACAGTGAAAAATAAAGATAAAAGAGTACAAAATAAACAAGGCATACAGTAAAGAGAAGAAACATTATCTGGTTGTATAGTTAATGCATGCTCATGTATAAAGAGATGAAATTTCATAAAAAGAGTATTTTCATATATATACCTTATAGAAAGAATTTTATTAATTTTAAAACTAGAACTCACTTAGCAACGCTGACTTTTATACATTTTCAGTTGGCAGGTAAACATTGCTGAGGATGGCACGAGGGTGAAGCTACTCGGTAGGGAAAGACTGATATCCATTCATACTTGTTATTGTTGTTGTTTTGTAATGCAATTAAACAAATCTTTTGTATTCGATTAAACGATAGTGTATTGCTCAACAACAGTGTTTTTAATGAAATGAATAGCTTTTGTTAAAATAATTCTTCTGCTTAAGCTTGTAAATTTATAATGTTTAATGTATTTAATGCTGTGAATGACCAACTATGAGGTCTCCGGGAACGGGGCCTTAAAAGTTGGTATCAGAGCCAAAGTTTAAGAGAATTGGGTTAAATAATTTTTTTTAAAACCTAAACTTAAACTGAAAATGGGACAACTGGAGGGATGTCAGCCCGAGTAGCTATGTGCCATCAGGTATTTTTTTTAATGTTAATCGGAATTACGTGCGCATGTTATGTGATTTATTTCCCTTTAGTAGATTTACATAATGATTAAGTCAGTATAGGAAATGCTTGGGGTAGGAGAGTAAACTAAGTGGCTAATCACAACTGGCTACTGTAATTAGGGACTTACTATACTTGACATAAACTGAGTTATTACCTTGAATGATCGTGTTAGTGTTTGAATCTTATAGTGTGTTAGAGGATGTCTGGACAGAAATCTTCCAAGACTCCTAGTGGTAGAGGCCATTCACGTGTGACTAGGAGTAGTGCTAAGGCTCCTGAGACAATCCATGAGAACCCTGAGGTTCATGGCCGGAGCAAAGAGAATGAGAATGCTAGCTTGAATGCCTCAGCTAGGGAGGCGATTGCTGATGAAGTACACCAGGTCATGCAGACAGTCTTACCGTCTGTGGTGACTGAAGTCATCAGGGCTGTGAGAAGCGAGGAGAGGAAGGAGAAGGAGACTAGAAAGGGATCAACGGGCAAGGGAAGCAAATGGGATGAGGAACAATCAGAGCCTGAGACTGTGTTGTCCGATAAGGAGGAGGATGATGTAGTGGGGGTAGTGACCAGAGGCTGTAGTTATGGGGCGTTCCAAAGGTGTAAGCCCCCAACTTTCGATGGAAATGGCAATGCTGCTGCCGCTCACCGCTGGGTGAGGGAGATGGAGGCAGTCTTAGAGAACAGTGAGTGCCGCGAGGACTAGAAGGTGAAGTTCGCAACTCACTCTTTCGTTGATTCGGCGCTGTGTTGGTGGGACAATGTTGTCCAAGCTTAGGGTGGCAGAGCCATCGGGAAAATGCAATGGAAGGAGTTTAAGCAGTTGGTGATTGAGGAATTCTGTCCTCATAGGGAACTTGATAAAATCGAGAGGGAGTTCTTGCAACTTGAAGCGGGAACCATGACCCACCAGTAGTACACCACTATATTTAACGAAATGGCAAGGCTGGTACCGGATCAGGTGACGCCTGTGTCAAGGAAGATCAAGAGGTACATCCAGGGACTGCCAGCTAACATTCGCAGGCACCTGATTGCTGCTCAGCCAGGTACCTTTCGATTGGTGGTGGATTTGGCGGGTAGATTGTATGATGAGCGAGAGGAGACTGTGGTGTATGTGAAAAAGATGAGTGGGGATGGTAAGAACTGGAATGGGAAGAGGTTTGGACGTGGTGGTCTCACTCTGAACAATAAGAAGATGAAGGTGGACGACCGTGGGGTGTCGTCAAGATCAGGGCTGAAAAAGTGTGGCAGATGTGGAAAGGAGCATACCGGTGAGTGCAGGATGGGAATGAATGTGCTTCAGGTGTGGCAAGCCTGGCCACATCACTAGAGACTGTTGGGCGCTGAAGTGCTATAACTGTGGCGGGGAGGGCCACACGACCAAAGACTGTAAGAAGCCGAGGACGGAGAGCTCTAGAGCGAAGAAGAAGTCGGAGGAAGGAGGGCAGAGGGCAAGTGCTAGAGCTCACACCATGACCCGGGAGGAAGCTTGAGCTGATCCCGATGTTGTGTCAGGTATGTTTCTAGTAAACCAAACTTCTGCCTCTGTATTGTTTGATTCCAGTGCTAGTAGGAGTTTTATTTCCATTACTTTCTGTACTAAGTTTCCTATTAGTAGTAGAAATTTCAGTGAACCATTCGATGTAGAAACCACTTTTTTGGTAAGTCCACTAGAATTACTGATGTGATAGAGGACTGTGCTATAGAACTAGAAGGTCATAGGTTTACTGCTAGGTTACACGTGATGCCCCTAAGTGGATTTGATGTAGTACTAGGGATGGACTGGTTAGCAACCTATGAAGCAAACATCGTATGTCGCAAGAAGATGATTCGATTAGTTGCGCCTGATGGGAGTTTGGTTATGATTTATGGAGATCGCGTTACTATGATCCCGAAGGTGATTTCGATGGCGGTGGCGGGGAAGTACATGAAACGTGGATGTAGTGCCTACTTGGCATATGTAAAAGATGTGGGTGTGTCGGTACCACAATTATCTGAGGTACCAGTGGTGTGCGACTTTCCGGACGTATTCCCGGAAGACTTACCTGGCGTGCCACCGGATCGCGAGATTGAGTTCCAAATTGATTTGATACCCGGTACTCAACCAGTTGTCAAAGCACCATATTGATTAGCTCCGACTAAGATGAAGGAACTCATGAGCCAATTGCAAGAGCTAAAGGATAAGGGATTCATTCGACCGAGTATCTCTCCGTGGGGTGCTCCGGTATTGTTTGTAAAGAAAAAGGACGGAAGTATGTAAATGTGCATTGACTATCGAGAGCTGAACAAGTTGACGGTGAAAAATCAGTACCCGTTACAAAGGATTGATGACTTGTTCGACCAGCTCCAAGGTGTCAGTTGGTTCTCGAGGATAGATCTACGATCTGGCTATCATCAATTGAAGGTGAAGGAACAAGACATTCCTAAGACAACTTTCCGTATGCATTATGGACACTACGAGTTCCTCGTTATGTCTTTTGGTCTAACTAACGCACTAACTGCCTTTATGGATTTGATGAATCGAGTGTGCCGGTCGATGTTGGATAGATCAGTGATTGTGTTCATTGATGATATCCTGATCTACTCGAAGAGCGAAGAAGAGCATGTCGGTCATATTCGGGAGGTGTTGGAGACATTAAGAATGGAGAATTTGTATGCCAAATTCTCCAAGTGCGCGTTCTGGTTGCGCAAAGTTTAATTATTTGGTCATGTGGTGAATCCTGATGGGATTATGGTGGACCTGGCAAAGGTGGAGGCGGTTACGCAATGGAAGTCTCCAAAGACACCATTCGAGATTCATAGTTTCTTGGGTTTGGCGGGCTACTATAGAAGATTCATTCAAGACTTTTCCAAGATTGCTTCTCCACTAACCAAGTTGACCCGAAAGGATGTAAAGTTTATATGGGGTCAAGCTCAAGAGAAGGCGTTCAATGAATTGAAAGCGAGGTTGACTTAAGCTCCTGTCCTGTCATTACCCGAAGGAAGCGAGGATTTGGTGGTCTATTCAAATGCTTCCTACTCGGGGTTAGGGTCATGTTAATGCAGAGAGCGAAGGTTATAGCCTATGCATCCTGACAGTTGAAGGTTCATGAGGTCAATTATCCTACTCATGACTTGGAGCTGGCAGCCGTGGTCTTTGCGTTAAAGATTTGAAGGCACTATCTCTACGGGATGAAGTGCACCATATTCACGGACAACAAAAGCTTGAAGTACTTCTTTGAGAAGAAGGACCTGAACATGAGGCAGAGAAGGTGGTTGGAGCTCATAAAAGATTATGATTGCGAGATCCACTACCATCCGGGCAAGGCCAATGTGGTGGCTGATGCCCTTAGCCGAAAAGAGAGGCCTAAGCCGATTCGGTTGAAAGCATATCAACTAATTATGACCTCTGATGTAATGAAGCAAGTCAAAGAGTTTCAAGATGAGGCACTGAAAGAAGATCATCTTAACTTTGAAAGGATGAGAGGTTTGATTGGGGAATTGGTGAAAACACACTTGGTGTTAAAACTCAATTTGGACGGGTGTGGATTCCTCGTTTTGGGGATCTACGGGTGAAGATTATGGATGAAGCTCACAAGACTCGATACTCCATTCATTCTGGTGCCACGAAAATGTATCGAGATATGAAGAGAGATTATTGGTGGCCGGGTATGAAGCGCGATGTGGTGCGGTATGTGAGTAAGTGCCTTACTTGCTTACAGGTGAAGGCCGGACATCAAAACCCGTATGGGAAGATTCAACCTTTGGATATACCGGAATGGAAGTAAGAGCACATCACCATGAATTTCATTATGAAGCTGCTGCGTACTCCGAAAGGGTACGATGCCATATGGGTGATAGTTGACCGTTTGACGAAGAGTGTTCACTTCCTACTGATCCGCGAGAGATATTCATCTAAGAGGTTGGCGGATCTATTCATCAAGGAAACTGTAAATCGTTATGGTGTGCCAGTGTCTATTGTATCTGATCGTGACACCTGGTTTACATCCAAATTCTGGAAGAAATTCCACGACGCCATGGGGACGAGGTTACATATTAGCACGACTTATCATCCCCAAACATATGGTCAGTCAGAAAGGACCATTCAGACACTGGAAGACATGCTTCGGGCATGTGTGATTGATTTTGGGGGAAGTTGGCATTACCACTTACCGTTAGCTGAATTCTCATTCAACAACAGCTATCATGCCAGCATTGGTATGCCACCATATGAGATGCTATACGGTAGGAGATGCAGAACACCCGTTTGTGGTCATCCCAATTTCCACCAAAGTCAATGACACATGCCCGAAGCATATCATCCAGCAACTGAATCGTCCTTTCCAACTGACTATCCGTCTGAGGATGATAAACCGTGCTAATATGTAACATCGTCCCCATCGAATCATGGACTTCTTCCAAAATGTAGATGTAAACTAGGTGTCACGGTCGGACACAATGGACATCGGCACACCATGACGAGTTACAATCTCCTTAATGAACAAATCCACCAACCTCTCTAATGAATATGTCTCGTGGATTGGTAGGAATTGAGCACTCTTCGTCAGACGATCAACTATCACCCATATAGCATCATACCCTCGAGCGGTATGCAGTAGCTTCATAATAAAATCCATGGTGATATGCTCCCACTTCCATTCTGGTATATCCAACGGTTGGATCTTCCCATACGACTTCTTTCACTCGTAAGCAAGTAAGGCACTTGCTTATATACTCTACCACATCACGTTTCATATCTGGCTACATAGTTCTTCTTCATATCTTGATACATCTTTGTAGCACCGGGATGAATAGAGTATCGAGTCTTATGAGCTTCATCCATAATCTTCCCACAGAGATCCCCATAACGAGGAATCCACATTCGTCCGAATCGGGTTCTAATACCATGAGTGTTTTCGCCTAAATCCATGACCATAACTCTCATCCTCTCAAAGTTAAGATGATCTTCCTTTAATGCTTCATCTTGAAACTCCTTGACATGTTTCATAATATCATAGGTCATAATCAATTGAAAAGGTTTCACCCGAATCAGTTCGGGTTTCTCTTTTCGGCTAAGGGCATCTGCCACCACGTTGGCCTTGCCCGGATGGTAATGGATCTCGCAATCATAATCCTTTATGAGATCCAACCATCGCCTCTGCCTTATGTTCAAGTCCTTCAGCTTGAAGAAGTACTTCAAGCTCTTGTTGTCAGTGAATATGGTGCACTTCGTCCCGTATAGGTAGTGCCTCCAAATCTTTAATGCAAAGACCACAACTGCTAGCTCCAAGTCATGAGTAGGATAATTAACCTCATGAACTTTCAACTGTCGAGATGCGTAGGCTATAACTTTTCCTCGCTAAGAGGCATCTGAATAAACCACCAAATCTTCGTTTCCATCGGGCAATAACAAGGCATAAGCTTGAGTCAACCTCGCCTTTAACTCCTCAAATGTCTTCTCTTGATCTTGACCCCATACAAACTTCACATCCTTATGAGTCAGTTTAGTTAATGGAGAAGCTATCTTAGAGAAGTCCTGAATGAATCTCCTATAATAGCCTACCAAACCCAAGAAACTACAAATCTCGGATGGCGTCTTTGGAGACTTCCATTGCATCACCGCCTCCACCTTTGTTGGGTCCACCATAATCCTCTCGGGATTCACTACACACTCAAAAATTGAACTTCACGTAGCCAAAACGCGCACTTGCAGAATTTAGCATACAACTTCTCATTCCTTAACGTCTCCAACACTTCCTGAATGTGACTGGCATGCTCCTCCTTGTGCTCCTCGAATAAATCAGGATATCATCAATAAACACAATCATTGATTTATCTAACATCTTCCAACACACTCGATTCATCAAGTCCATAAAAGCAGCTGGCGCGTTGGTTAAACCAAAAGACATAACGAGGAACTTGTAGTGCTCATAACACGTGTGAAAAGCTGTTTTAGGAATGTCTAGCTCCTTCTTTTTCAACTAATGGTAACCAGATCGAAGGTCTATCCTCGAGAACCAACTGGCACCTTGGAGCTGATCAAACATATCATCAATTCTTGGTAAGGGTGCCGATTCTTCACTGTCAACTTGTTCTGCTCACGGTAGTCTATGCACATCCTCATACTTCCGTCCTTCTTCTTCACAAATAGGACCGGAGCACCCCATGGAGAGATACTCGGTCAAATGAACCCCTTATCAAACAACTCCTGCAGTTGCTTCCTGAATTCTTTCATCTTGGTAGGATCCAACCGATACGGTGCCTTAGCAACAGGTTGGGCACCCGGTATCAAATCAATTTGGAACTCGATCTCGCGCTCCGGTGGCACACCTCGTAAGTCTTCTGGGAACACATCCGGAAAGTCACACACAACTGATACATCGGACATTTGTGGTGTCGGTGTATCCACATCCTTTATGTAGGCCAAGTAGGCACTTCATCCACGCCTCATGCACTTTCCCGCCACCGCCATCGAAATCACTTTCGGAATCGTAGTGAATCGATCACCATAAACCGTTACCGCACTCCCGTAAGGTGCTGTCAATCGAATCATCTTCTTGCGACACATAATGTTCGCCTCGTAGTCCACCAACCAATCCATTCCTAGGACTATATCGAAACCGCCTAAGGTCATCACGAATGGTCTAACAGGAAACTTATGACCTTCTAATTCTACGTCACAACCTTCTATCATCTCAAAAATCCTGGTAGACTTACCTATGGCAGTTTTTACATTGAAGGGCTCATCTATACTCCTACTACTAATAGACAATTTAGCACACAAAGCAGCAAAAATAAAACTTTTACTAGCACTAGAATCAAATAACACAGAAGCAAGAGTTTGATTTACTAGAAATGTACCTGACACAACATCGGGGTCCGTCCTAGCCTCCTCCTGCATTATCTTGAATGCCCTTGCGCTCTCCCTATGCTCTTTAGTCCTGATCGTCTTCCTCCCTGCTTCGAAACTTTCAGCCCTTGGCTTCTTGCAATCCCTACTCAGATGGCCATTTCCCCACAGTTATAACACCTTATAACTCCACAATCTCTAGCCATATGACCAGGATTCCCACATTTGAAGCAAATGTTGGATCCCCATTTGCATTCCCCCGAATGCTCCTTCCCGCATTTATCGCATCTCTTCGATCCTGCAACAGATGTGACCACACACCGGTCACCCACCTTCACTACCTTATTGTTTGGAGCGGCTCTGCCATGTCCAAACCATTTCCCATTCCAGTTTCGGTCTCCACCATCTTTCTTGCTCACCCAACCACCACCACTTCACGCTCATCATACAATCTCTCCGCTAAGTCAACCACCGACCTGAATGTGCTTGGTCGGGGGCCCGTTATTGTGCCTGCGGAAGTCCTCTGGTAGTCCTTGGATGTAACTCTTGATATTTCGTGACAGAGGTGTCACCTGATCCGGCACCAGTCGTGCCATCTCATTAAACTTGGTGGTGTATTGCTGATGCGTCAGGGTTCCTGCCTCCAGCTGCAGCAACTCCCTCTCAACCTTGTCCATCTTCCTATGAGGACAAAACTCCTCAATCACCAACTTCTTCAACTCCGGCCATCTCATTCTCCTGATAGCCCTGCTACCCTCGGCTTAGACAATATTGTCCTACTAACACAACGCCGAGTCCACGAATGAATGGGTGGAAAACTTCACTTTCTAGTCTTCTCGGCACTCGTTGATATCAAGTAAAGCCTCCATCTCTCTCACCCATCGGTGAGCAGCAGCAGCAGTGCCATCACCATCGAAGGTTGGGGGCTTGCACCTTTGAAATACCCTATTGTTATATCCTCGTGCTGCCTTACGCACAGGCTCTTCCTCTTCCTCTTTATTAGTAGAGACAACCGTCCTAGTCTCTAGTTGCTCTTTTCCTCCTGTGGACCTTCTCCTCTCCTTCCTTTCGCCTTCTCGTACCGCCTTTATCACTTCAGTCACCACTGACGGTAGGATCGTTTGCATGATCTGATGAACCTCCTCTACAACAGCCTCCTTCACTAAGGCTCTCAAGTTAGCACTCTTATCACCACCCTTCGGATGAGGGGTCTGGGGCTCTTCATGAGCCACCCTTTCAGCTCTAGGCCTTCCCCTCGTGGCCCATGGTCCCACACCACGTCCACACGACCTCCACCACGTGAATCCTTTGACGATCTACCACCGACCATCCTCTAACACGCTATAAGATTCAAACACTAACACGGTCATTCAAGGGAATAGCTCAATTTATGTCAAGTATAGTAAGTCCCTAATTACAGTGGCCAGTTGTTATTAGCCACTTACTTTACTCTCACATTATCCAAGCATTTCCTATCTTGACTACATCAGTATCTAAATCTACTAAAAGCACACATATCAAATAACATGCACACATAATACCGTTATACATTAAGAAAGTACCTTATGGCACGCAACTACTCAGACTGGCATCCCTTCCTTTGTCCTATTTTCAGTTTAAGTATAGGTTTCTTTTGAAAATTTACCCGTTTCACTTAAACTTTGGCTCTAATACCAACTTGTAAGGTCCCGTTTCCAGGACGCTCACAGCTGGTCAATCATCGTGCATAAATAATATAAAGTTACATTAGCTTTACGAAAATATTGCAGCGGAATCATTTTAAACAAACATTTTATTTCTAATGAATAATCGATTTTGAAAAATAATACAACATTTATTACAAAATATTGTTTGTTCGCATATCAATGCAAAAACATTATCACAACATTAAATGGATGCCATCCAAAACAAGCCAAGTAGGCACCTCGAACCATCCTTAGCAACATTTACCTGCCAACTAGAAACACATAAAAGTCAGCGTTGTTAAGTGAGTTCTAGTTTTACAAAATCATTATATTACCTTTCATTCTTTAAAACATTTTCTTTACTATCGCATGTGATCACACATCATACATACATCAAGGTAATAATTATTATCCTTCATCATCGTTCATTTCGTACATTTTGCACGTTTCACACATTTCGTACTTATCGCACTTTTCGTACATTTATTATCTTTTCACTTCTATCTAGGTCCAGTCGTATGCCTAACCCCCATCTTAAGCACAAAGCCATATCATCTAGAGTTAAGCGACAAGGACCCCATATTGCACATATCACACGTATGGAGTAGTAATACACACTAATTCCCCCTGTGTGTGAACCCTTAAGGGTTAGCCAAGATCGCAGACTGTAAACACACAATTGAGCTAACAACTCTCAATGAATTGTGAATCTCCTTTCATTTGGTTGCAAGACTTTTCATTCACTTATTATGTTCCACTTTCATTATCTTAAATGTTTTACTTCGTTAAGATAATACTTTACATTCATTATCATAATCATACCACATAAAGTCACGTCATCATACGTAATAAGGAACATAAGGAAACACATCATACATAACATGCATAATCATCATACATCATTATCATGCATAAGCATAGCATCAATCACACGTCATCATTCATGCCACATCATACATCACCCGTCACATCATCTATGACCTCAATTCAACTTACATTACCCCCGAGAACCTCCCAAGTCGTATGCCTAAGTCTTAGGTGCATGGGGAACACTTAGGTGGATGGGAAACTTCTGGGCACATGGGCACTTTTTGGGTGCATGGCCAACACTTAGGCGACTGGTCACATTTCTAGGCGCATAGGCACTATGCAGGCGCGTGAGTGCCTGGGCGCATGGACACTTAGTCAAATTCAAGCTAATCCTAGGTGTATGGTTACTATTTGGGCGCATGGAAACATTTATGCTGTTTAAACCGTTGGGCGCATGGACCTAATTCAGGCGCATGGGCAGTCAACACTTGATATCAATCATCATAATTTGTCCCAATCATCAAACTAACATATACTAAGCTTATTTCTAGCATTCAAAACAACAAATCATGAACATATCATCATCATACATCATAAATCACCCAAAAATCAAAACCCATTCTATATAACTAACTGTAATTTTTTCCCTTTTTCTAGAAAACGTTAAATATGTTTACTTTCTTGTTAAACGCAAAACTGGGGTTAGAGGAGTTGTTTTTTTGTTGGTTATGAGTTTGTTGGTCACATGTTCAATTCTCGTAGACTATAAACTATTTTTTTGTTTCTTTTACTTCCTTTGACTTACTTTAAATATCTTTTCTAATTAAATTAATTTTTAAAGTTATTATATATATATATATATATATATATATATATATATATATATGTCGCAACATATGAAACATAACATTATTTTTATTTATATTTTAATCTCCATTACCATTCGTCACAACTTCATACGTCTATTTTGATCTTACCCCATAGCGCAACACACATGTAATTAATAATAAACGATACTAAAGGCCTTGTGAGCCCAATTATCGACTCATGTAGAATATTTACTCTGATTTCCTGCTCTAATCTTTCTTGTCTTTTTTTATTTGTGACGTCTTGCTTGCGTTTTAACTAGTTTAAGCTTAGCAAAACTTGAATTTTTAATAAGTTGATCGATCTCCGGTGCCTCGTAAACAGCTAGATCTCCGGTGCCTCGTAAACAGCTAGATTTGTTTACACTTCTAGTTTCAACAATATTACTTTTATACTTTGTGTCTGGGATGGGAGATAAAATATGTTCTTTGTTTTCTTTCTCTGTGTATTAATTTGTATTCCAATTAATGTAGGTGAGATTAATTAGAACAAATAAAGTGAAAAAATATGTCTAACTCCAGAAACTAGAGGTAAGTAAAGCTCTAGAATAAGTGTAGAGTGACTTGATCTCCAAAACATTCTATAAGGACAACCACCAACCTTCCACTTGTGATTTGACATCAACCTACTTTAAACCGCATGTTCTTAAGACCCCTTTTACTTTCGTAGTAAAAACAGATTAGAAACTTAAATAAAAAACCATGAACATGATTAAAAACCATATAATGATCCTCCTAGGCAAATGTAGAATTCTCCTACCTAACTTCCGACAATGTTGAGCTTTGATCAATCCCAAGAAGGGAAATGAAATTGTAATGTTACCCTAACAAACGACCACAAATTTTACCTAACATACTTAAAAAACAAACGACCATGATATTCAAAGAACTGGCATCTAGTCATCACGCGAATCAATCAAGGTTGTATTAAATAAAAAGACACCTCACAACATGATTTCATTGTGGCCATGATATTGACATTACACAATCGTTTTATAAACAATTTCATGGTAGAAGAAACCATATTAAATCATTAATCTCAATAAACAATTTCATGCTAGAAGAAACCACATGGAATCATTAATCTCACAGCGGTTCAATTAGTAACTAGTTGTTTATGATATGAAGATAAAACAAACTAGGGTTCAAGAATAGAAATAATTAAAAGGAAATAAAGGAATTAAGAATCTGGGAATGCACGATTGCCAATCATTTGACTTGTCTTGCTGCTACACATACATGGATGATCAAACTACACTTAACTGAACAGATATGAACCCTACCTAGTCATATATAGCCAATTCAAGCACTGGTCTCATGTTACCATTGTACAATGAAGGCTGCATTCTTGATGCCACTCTTGTTGGTACTAAAATTAGCCCATACCAAGCAAAGCGAGCATGTGTCAAGTAGATGTGTAAGCCCATAAAATGCATGTCATATTGTCAGGAATCTAATGGCAGAGTCCTAAGCTTTCAAAAATAATAATGAATATACACGGTCTAACACATTACTTTAATTCAACTGTTTAAGAATTATATTAAAAATAACATAATCTTTTTATGCACATCGGTATGTTTTTATACGTGTGTATTTATATAAAAGTAGGGTGAGGATGTTTACACAATATAGAATTATTGAAATAACATAAATGACAAACATAAGTCATTTAATTTTCTTGACTATCGTTGGTTTAAAATTTTAAACTATGACACTTCTAACTTTTAAAAATTCTTATTCTTATGTAGAGTAAAACCTGTCAAACTAGTTTTTTTATCATATGGTCTTAAACTCTAGATCATCTACCAAGGCATGTATACGTGTGTAGGTTAAAATAATCTACTTATGATAACTTACACATTTTGTAGGTCATATATACAAAAAAATGTTCGTGTCTTTAATTTTTGAATTTCATAATACATGAAAATACATTTTATGGTTGTATAACTTTCTTTATTTTAGAAATTTTTAGTATTAAAAACAAATGATTACTTTTGTTCATCATTTTCTCGAAATATTTAGTGTTCTATGTTATTTATGTTAGTGGTCTGTCTATTACATGGGTTGATAAATATTTAAAATGACAGTTGTGGTATTAACGATGGTGATGTTGATGGCGGTGGTGTTGATGGTGGGGGTATTCATGGTGGGGGTCTTCATGGTGGGGGTCTTCATGACGGTTGTGTATGGTGAGGGTCTTCACGGTAGTGGTCTTGATGGTGATGATCTTGATTGTGATTGTCTGACGACTTCTGTTGCTCCTTCTTCTTCTATATATGAATAAATGAAGGTGATCAACTGTTAGTTTATCAATGTTTCAGATCTGGAACACTAATTTTATTCAGTGATGATGATGATTTCTTGTTGATACATATATACCTAGTTTATGTGCTTAATGTAAAAGTCTGTCATGGCTTACATATGTGTAATGAAATGATATAATGATATATGATTTGTGCTTTGATGTTAATGTGTCTTTAATTCATATATATGAACTTATTATATAGGTTTGAAGTTGTTGTATGATTATTCATGCTAAAGGACCATACTTATGATCCAATCGCATGAAGACATCATGCTAGTAAACCAGTCGCACGACTGACCCAGGAGACTAGATCAGTTGTACGATTGAAACATGAGAATGACTCAGTTGCATGACTGAACCTTCAGTCATGTGTATGAATCAGTCGCATGGGTCAGTCGCACGACTGAACCATGCTAATGGTTCAGTCGCACGAATGAAGATTGCAAACCTATAAATACCACTTAATTCGTGGAAAAACGAGACTTTTGACACTTATATCATATACCCTCATAACCTAGCCGTCTAGAGCATCCAGAACGTATATTCCAACTTCATAGTTTGCATCTAATCGTTTTCTACTCAACCTTAACGTTTCTTTAATTGTTAGATCGATCGGGTTTGCGTTCTCACTAATTGAATCGCCAATCAAATATGATTCTGCACTATTTGATTCGGTTTCACGCATAATCAGTTAGTACTCCGTACGTACACGGTCCTCTAACATTTCTTCACCTTAGAACCTGTTAAAACTGTTTTGTTGGGTTTTTGTTGTTTTGTTTGATGATGATGAGGAATGCCTCACCTGAGAATTGATTGGATTTGATTAACCTGTTTCTTAGGGATTTGTTGTGAAAATTTCTAGATCTAAATCATGTTTGGTTTTGTGATGATGAGAATGACTCACCTGAGAACCTAAGTTGCTCAATCTGTTGCCATTTTTGTTATTTTGGGTTTTTTCGAACATAGTTTTTTTGTTTGATGATGATGAGACTATCATCTAAGAACACTTTGGCTTTTTTGTGATATTTGTATGTTTAATGTTGATAATACTACCGTCATCTAAAATGCTACTATATTTTACTGTCTTTTTTGTTTAGAGCATAGGTATTTACTTTGTGTTAGTGTTTCTTTCCGAGTCTTGAACGTTAGTAGATGTACAATCTAAACAAAAATTAATTTGGGCAACCCGCAAACCGGATGTCCACTATTTCCATTAATTAAGCAATTTTGAGCAGATTATATAAGGGTGGATATTTCAAGAGGAGGCCATGTTTCTTATGAAGATCTCAAGGGAAAACTATTGCATATTGTTAGTGAGAGAGGGGAGAAAATGAGAGAAAGAGAGCTGAGAAGGATAAGAGAAGAAATCAGGTTTTGTTCTTAGATTTAATGGAAGGAGCAATAATCAAGCTTTATACATACTTTCATAAGTAACTAAGATGATAAAGAATACATTGGTAAGAATTTCAACTCTTACATTGTCAAATATAGAGTTTTTGAAAGACGGTTATTGTTAAGAATCATTATAAACTGTTTATAGAGATTAATAAATACATTAACTAAAAGAGATATACGAATTGCTGAGGAGAACTTGAATATTCCATTGATGTCAAACTATTTAAATACAAATCTACAACAACTAAAGAGGAGAAATAGTTGGATAGTTACAACAAATGTTGACCAAACATAAACTACCAAATATTCTAGATAACTTTAATAATTAAATAATTTATTTAGTGCTAATATGCCCCTGCAAGATGGAGGATCCATTGGATACGCCAATCTTGGAATGAAGACGTTGAAAGGATGATCACGGAAGCGGTTTGGTTAGAACATCAGCTAGTTGATCTTTTAAGCTAACATGTAAAACTTTTAACAGGCCAGTATTGAGTTGTTCTCGAACAAAGTGGTAGTCTAAAGCAACATGTTTCATCCAAGAATGATAAACTGGATTCGCACACAAGTAGGTAGCTCCCGTGTTATCACAAAATAATATAGGTGGTTTAAGGTTTTTTATGCCAAGTTCACAAAGTAGATTTTTGACCCAAGAGACTTCAGTAGCAACATTTGCAAGTGTTTTGTATTTCGCCTCTATAGAGGACCGAGAGACCATCTTTTGTCTTAAAGACTACCAAGAGATGATAATAGAACCAAGATATAGCAAATAGGAAGTGGTGGAGCGACCCCCATCATTGATCCCTCCCCAATCCGAGTCTGAGAAAGCTCGCAACTCAATCGGTGAATGTCGATTAAAAAATAATCCATGGTGCATCGTACCTTTCAAATAACGAAGAACCCATTTGAGAGATTACCAATGGGATTGTTTAGGATTGTGTATGAATGGGAAAGTTTGTTAATGGAAAAGAAGATGTACAGTCGAGTAAATGCTAGATATTGAAGGGTGCCCACAAGTTGGCGGTATGGAGTGGGATCAATAGAAGGAGAGCAGTCATTTGGGGAGAGGGGATCCAAAACACTTAAAGGTGTAAGAACATCCTTGGCACCATCCATTTTGAAGGTCGTTAGGATGTCTTGGATATGACGATGTTATGAGAGAGATAGGCCATCGAGAGTGGATACGACCTTGATACCTAAAAAATGATGTAAGGGACCAAGATCTTTGATAGAGAATTTGTTACCTAAGGCCTGAATGAAGTGGTTTAGAAAGGTGTCATCGTTCCCTGTAAGAACGATGTCGTCAACATAGACAAGAAAGTAGCATGTGATGGCATCTTCTTGATAGACAAATAGTGAGGCATCTGAGATGGATTTTTTGAACCCAAAGATAATTAGAAATGAAGCCAGCTTGTTATACCAAGACCAGGGAGCTTGTTTAAGTCCGTAGAGAGACTTTCTTAGCTTGCAAATATGATCTGGAAATTTGGAGTTAGCAAATCCTGGTGGTTGGACCATGTACACATCTTCGTGTAATGTGCCATGAAGAAATGTGTTGTTTACGTCAAGTTGCCGTAAGGACCACCGCTGAGAGAGGGCAATGGCTAAAACCGTTTGAATGGTGACTGGTTTTGTAACCGGGCTAAAAGTATCAAAGTAGTCCTTGCCATACTGTTGGTGAAACCCCTTGGCGATGAGTCGTGCTTTGTATTCATCAATCGAACCATCTGGTTCATGTTTGATGCGGAAAACCCATTTGCAACCAATTGAATGCTGGTTCGTATGAGGCACGAGATCCCACGTGTGGTTTTGAAGGAGTGCATTAAACTCAAGATCCATATTTTGACGCCATTTGGGATCTTTCATGGCTTGAATATGCGTGGAGGGTTCGAGAGACGGAAAAAGAGGGTGCAAGGTGGTAGAGTTGATGAAGTTGGGGTTGTAATATTTTGGCTTGGGTTTAGGTTGGCGACGAGAACGAGAGGTTGATGGGTTAACATGAGGGTTAGGTTGAGTGGTGGGAAGCGGTGTAGCCATTGGTGTTACAAGGTGGGGGTTAGGATAATGTTCTTGGGTAGATGTTGAGAACGAAGAGAGTGGAGAGGGATCTTGTGTGAGAGGAGGAGAGGATAACTTGGGCGAATTGGCGGATGGGGAGAGAGAAGGGGATGGAATGGAATTTTGAGTAGAAATCGAGGGGGTGGGTGGGGTAGGAGAACATGAGGGTTTGTTTAGTGTGGGAATAAATGTTTTAAAGGTGTGAACAGAAGGAGTATGTGCTTCATAAAAAGGGAAAATGTGAGGTATAAACTCGACATAACGAGAGTGATATATGTGGTTGGTTTTTGGATCCAAACATTTATAGGTAGATTTTGAATTCGAGTAGCCAAGAAAAATGCATGACTTAGAGCGAGGTTGAAGTTTGGATGTTGTGTATGGACGAAGTCATGGATAACATAAGCAACCAAACGGTTTGAGTTTAGAATAAGATGGGTATTTGTTGAATAGCATGTGAAAAGGTGACTTGTTATGAAGGATGGGTGTGGGAAGGTGGTTTATCAAATATGTAGTGGTTTGAAACGCATGGGGCCAAAATTGCGATGGTAAGTGAGCATATTGAAGGAAGTAAAGGCTCGTTTCAACCACATGACGGTGACGACGTTCGGCTACGCCATTTTGCTCGGGTGTGTGGGGTGGAGTCATGTAATGGGAAATGCCGCGGGAAGTAAGATAGGCTATGGGAAAAAGGTGTCCGAGAAGACCATGGAGCCCGATTTGGAGGGTTGTTAGAGGAGGGGTTGGGTTTGTTGAAGCGATTATTGGTTGAGGGGCGGTTGTATCAGCGGGTAGGTTGGCGTTGGATGTGGTTTACAATGATGATAATGGGTTTAGTTTCAGTGTCTTTCAGGCTATGTTCAAAGTCAAAGAGTTTGTCAAATAGATCGAGGAAGGAGATGGTAGTGTCACAGGTTTTGAGGACGGCGACAAAGTGAGCATATTCGTCACCCAATTGGTTCAGGATATGAACTACGAGGTCTTCTTCAGCAACTGGGCTTTGAGCTAGTGCAAGATCATCCGAGATTGGCTTCATGTCGTGCAAGAAATCTGTAATAAAGCGAGAGCCCTTCGGATTTTTGGTGAGGGGAGACTTGAGCGAGACGATACGGGATCGGGAGTTGTTAGCATAACTGGAATTGAGAGCATTCCAGGCTTGTCGAGCGGTGTTAGCAGATGAAATGATTGGTTGTATTTGATCGGAGCAACTGCCAAGGAGTGCACTTATTATCATCTGATCTTGGCGGAACCATGGGATATATTCCGAGTTTGGTTTCGTGACATCGCCGGTGACCAAGGTTTTGGCCGGTGGTGTTGTTTCTCTAACAATGTGATAATCTAGCTTAAGCCCGATAAGGGAGGAAAGAACCTATTTACGCCAGGAGGGGAAATTGTTTGATGTGAGTTTAATGGGAAAGTGAGTGGATGTTGTGAGTTGGACAATGGATTGAGGAGCCATGGAGGATTTGGAGAAAAAATAATAGTGGAGGGAAGATGGATCGGATTTCTCTTTGGAGATTAAATGGCTCTTGATACCAAAAAGGAGATATACGAATTGCAGAGGAGAACTTGAATATTCCTTTGATGTCAAACTATTTAAATACAAATATACAACAACTAAAGAGGAGAAATAGTAGGATAGTTACAACAAATATTGACCAAACTTAAACTACCAAATATTCTAGACAACTTAAATAATTAAATAATTTATTTAGTGCTAATATTAACATCATCACGATAGGAAACTAAGGATTTGGGATTTTTTGGTAACTATAACCTGAACCCGAGGTTTCTGGAAATAAATGAGTTACCAATGTGTTTAAAGGCGTAGAGACATCTTTTTTATGTTTATAAATCATCTGAGTTCAATAAGCAAGAGTTCATAGTCAAATTCAAAAATTGTCTATGAGAGTTTTTGAGGAATCTACCTTACTTGATCCATATAAATACAAAGAATCTGTTAATTAAAACACTAGTAAAAACTTGTTTAAGCCAAAGTTTGGAGGTTAAGAACTCAAGTTATGAGTTTTGGAGAAAATCCCAATAAAATCTATATATTTTGCTTAAGGTGTTAGTTTTCTTTACACTAAACGATTAATATGGAAACCTACTTAAGTGGTTTTGAAATGTTATTTGAAACAATACAAAATAAATTTTTTAAAGATTTATTTCAAACGGGTCAATATATGACTTTAAGGGATTTAAACACTAATTTAAGTGTTTAACTAAGATAAAATGAGATTCAATAATTTGTAAATGAGAATTAGAGATTGGTTTAAGTAGGAAATTAGTGAAAGTGATTTATTAAGAAGAGGTCATGTATGTGCCTATGTTGATAAAGGGTATACAGGTGCCTAATCAATAACTAGTAGTGTTGCATCAGTTCATGGCAAAAGCGATGGAACATTTTACCTTATTATGAATGCATTGAGGAATAGTCTTGTAAAATTAATTTTCGATGGACAAAAGAAGCTAATGCGGCTTTTGTAGAGCTAAAGTGATACTTAAGCTCCTTACCTAATTACTTATGTGTGTTCTCGTGAAAAGTTAATAATATATGAAAATAGCTAGCTAGCTGTATTGGTAAGGGAAATTAGTGTAGTATTGATGGTTGAAAGAAATGGAGCTCCAATTCCAATTGATTATATAAGTTTGGCCTTAAAGGATTAAGAAGTGCAACATTCACCAATGAAAAAGTTAGTATTATCTCTGGTTCATGCTTCATATTTATTGCGTAGGAACTTTCAATCTTATGTTATTGAGGTGTAACATTATACCCAATGTAATAAGTGCTAATCATGGAGGTTGGCTAATTGGGTAATTGAACTTGAACCCCTTGAAATTGAATATAAGTCAAGGTCAACATTAAGGGTAAGGTAATTACAGATTTCTTGGCTGAAATACCATTGGGGTCAACACTTAAGGGTAAGATAATTGCAGCTTTTTTTGCTCAAATATAGGGGAATGGCTCGGAGAAAGAGATGTTGCATGATTTAGAAATAAAACATTTGTCAAAGTTGTGGATGTTAAATACTCATGGTGCTTTGAATGTTGAAGGTTTGGGAGTCGGTTTTATATTAGTAAGTGTGTCACGATTAAACGTATAACACTCTAATATAGATAAACAAGTTTAGTATAAAATTCCAATAATAATATAAAATTTATGATATTTAACCTCTTATACAAGTGAATATTGTCCCTGCGCATTGTGGCAATAAAATTTTTTTTGGTGATTTGGGAGAAAATGCGTCGGAGGTCATCCATCGATTGCACCTATTTCTAGCAGGCTTAATTATGAAACTAAATCCACTCTATTGCGCACAAAACGTATTGGTGATATTTAACGTAGAGCATTTATCATGACTTAGTATATGTGAAGTATTAAAAGCCAAAACAAGTAATAACATCCGAAGTTAAATTTCTTCTGAAGCTTAACATAATTCTTCCGAAGCTAAGTTGATATCTTCCGAAGGTTATGTTTGCTTCGGAAGGGATTTGAAGTGTACTTTGGAATTCTTCCGAAGTATGTATATCTTCCAGGGAATCTTCCAAAGGGTTATATCCGTTCGGAAGATTTAGTTTATGGTACTTAGTGTAAATTCTCAATTTTGTTGATGTTCCTTATAGTTAGTTAATACGCTATAAATAAGGATCAGATGTAATCGGTGAGGGATCAGTTTCCAATCATAGTAATCATTTAAAAGTTCTTGTTCATGGCTTTATTCTTTCTTGTATCATCTTTGTATTGTTGATATTCCGTGTTCGTATTCTCAATTAATTTTATAAAAATTGGTATCACAGCCTGGTTTGTGGCTCAATTGAGAATCAAGATTCAATCAAAGATCGATTGGCGGCAACAATGGTGTCTATGAAATTTGAAGTTGAGAAATTCGATGGGAAGAACGACTTCGGGTTATGGCGGTTGAAAATGAAGGCATTACTCGTTCACCAATGAGTGGTGGATGCCTTGGCCGAAGAATCCAAGTTGCCGAACACAATGTTAGATAAGGAGAAGAAGGAGATGCTAGAACAAGCACACAGTTCAATCATCTTGAACTTGGGGGATCGATTACTCAGAGAAGTCTTGAAGGAGACGTCTGTTGCAGGGGTCTGGGCAAAATTGGAAAGTTTGTACATGACGAAGTCTCTTGCGAATAGATTGTATCTCAATAAACGGTTGTATACATTCCAAATGGCTCTTGGGAAGTCAATTGAAGATCATACTGATGAATTCAACAAGTTGGTGTTGGATCTTGAGAACATCGAAGTTGAGTTAGATGATGAAGACCAAGCAATCATATTCTTGACATCTTTGCCAACCTCTTATGAGCACTTTGTGGATATGTTGATGTATGGTACGGACACTCTTACCATGTAAAAAGTGCTGGCAGCTCTCAATTTAAAGGAATTGAAGAAGAGAACTGATTATAAAGAAGATGGTGGAGAGGGCTTGGTAGTCAGGGGAAGATCTGAACAAAGAAACTTCAAGCAAAGAAGTGTCTCAAAGTCCCGGTCCAAGTATAAAAATCACTTCAAGAAAGATTATCCTGACTTGAAAAGAAAGAAGGGTGAATCAAGTGGATCAAAAACTCATTCTGGACACAATGCACATGATGATTCCTCTGATGGATATGAAAATGCATATGTTTTGGCAGTCACAAGTAATGGCAAGGAGGATGAGTGGATTATAGATTCAGGGTGTTCATTTCATATGACATCAGCGAATGAGTTCTTTAAAGAACTAAAGATTGAATATCTTGGATCAGTAAAGCTAGGGGATGATAGACCTTGCAAGATAGTGGATCATGGTATAGTGACTCTGAAAATGAAGAATGGCATGGAAGTGGATCTTCATGACGTAAGGTATATTCCTAGTCTTAAAAGGTATATTCCTAGTCTTAGAGATGGTAAGGCTAAGGTGATTAAGGGGTCAATGGTAGTATTGTCTGGTAGTAGAAGGGATAATAATATCTATTTACTAGATAGTGCTGGTGTAGTAGAACCTCAGGTGGCATCTGCATCAAGTGATAGTAGTTCTAAGGCTATGCTATGACGTAGGAGGCTTGGTTATATCAGTCATCAAGGATTGGTGGAGTTGCAAAAGCAACAGGTGATGACTGAGCTACATAATTGTGATTTTGGTTTTTGTGAAACTTGTATTCTTGGTAAACACACGAGAGTAAAGTTTACAAAGGCTAGGCATATCATAAGTAGGGTATTAGACTACATTCATTCTGATTCATGGGGTCTTGCTAAGGTTGATTCTTTGGGTGGTGCTAGATACTTTATAACCTTGATTGGTGATTTTTCAAGAAGAGTTTGAGTGGTTATCTTAAAGAATAAGAGTGATGTTTTCAGTAAATTCAAGGAATGGAAAGTACCGATGAAAACTCAAACTGAAAGGAAAGTCAAGAAGGTAAGAACTAATAATGGGTTGGAGTTCTACAGTCATGAGTTTAATCAGTTTTGTAAAACTCATGGTATTTCTAGACATATAACTGTGCCAGCGACTCCTCAGCAGAATGGTTTGGCTAAGAGGATGAATAGAACTTTGTTTGAAAAGGTGAGGTGTATGTTGGCTAGTTCTGGTTTACCCAAGATGTTCTGGGCTGAAGCTGTTTCAACTGCAGCATATTTGGTCAATAGGTCTCCATCAGTAGCAATAGACATGAAGACTCCTATGGAGGCATGGTCAGGAAGAAAGGATGATTATGGAGGACTAAAGATTTTTGGGTCTTTGGCTTATGCTCATGTTAGCCAAGGGAAGTTGGAACCTAGGGCCTGTAAATGTGTCTTTTTAGGGTACCCTGAGGGTGTAAAAGGGTATAGATTTTGGAGACTAGAAGGGGACAGATCTAAGGTGATAGTGAATAGAGATATTATTTTTCAAGAGAATGTCATGTATAAAGACATTCAAGAAAAAGGAAAGTCAAAAAGTTGATGATCAGAATGGGGTTCAGATTGAGGTGGAGCAGCAAGGTGTTAATGATAAAGGTGTTGATCAAGGTACCTCTGGTAGCAATGGATGATTACCAGTTGGCTAGGAATAGACAGAGGAGACAAGTAATACCTCCTCTCAGGTTTAGAGAGGGGATGGATTTGTGTGCATTGGCCTTTGTTGCTGTTGAAGAAGAAAGCACTTATGAACCATTATCATACTCTCAAGCAATTTATGTGAAAGAAAGCTCAAAATGGTGTAATGCCATGGAGGAAGAGATGGAATCTCTGTATATGAATGACACATGGGAGCTAGTTGATAAACCTAAGGGTCATAAGCCTATGTCATGTAAGTGGTTGTTCGAACTGAAAGATGGAATTTCTGAAGGTGAACCTCCTAGGTACAAGGCTAGACTGGTAGCTATGGGGTTTACACAGAAGTTAGGGGTGGATAATAATGAAATATTCTCACCTGTGGTGAAACATTCATCTATCAGAGTTATGTTGTCATTGACTGCTTCTATGGATATTGTAACGCCCCGTTTTCCGAAGGCCTCACAATTGGTCATTTACCATGATAATTATATAAAACATACAAACGTACAAATTCAAGCAGCGGAATTAAACTTTAACAAACCATTCATGTCACAAAAAGAAACACTGTTGTTAGGCAGTACCGTTTGGTTTAAGTTAGTTTGCAAAGAACAGTTCACTACATTATGAAACAACAGAGAGTTCATGACAAAAATGGATGTCAGTCTTGCCCCCTCCGAGTAGCTTCCCCAGAGTGCCATCCTCAGCAACAAGTTACCTGCCAACTGAAAATGCATAAAAGTAGAGTGAGTTCTAGTTTTTAAATAGCATTAAAGCACCTTGAGTGGTTTATAAATAAGAACATACTCTTTTCATAAAAATTCTTTCCTTTATGCCTCATTACATGAACATACATCATACATACATCAAGGTATAGCTTTATTTATCTTTCATTCGTTCTTCATTTTATCATTTTCCTTCTCGAGTCTTTTGCGGCAGCAGGGCCGCTCACCTCATTGGCAATCTCAAGGATCGCATACTAACCGAGTCTTTTGCAACAAGGTTGCTCACCTCATTGGCAATCTCACGGATTGCATACTAACCGAGTCTTTTGCAACAAGGTTGCTCACCTCATTGGCAATCTCACGGATTGCATACTAACCGAGTCTTTTGCAACAAGGTTGCTCACCTCATTGGCAATCTCACGGATTGCATACTAACCGAGTCTTTTGCAGCAACAAGGCTGCTCACCACCATCCGCCAATCAGCGATTGACCCTGTGTGCATCCTTCGGGGTAGCGAACCCGCAACACAGTTGAGCGAACGACACCAAGGCCGCCCGTCTCCATACA
>BJCM01208059.1:0-11362 GCA_018326385.1 Flaveria bidentis
AATTGTATAAATGAGCTTAATAAAATTAAAGTGTTACTTAGTGAGAGTTTTAAGATCAAGGATCTTGGAAAATTAAAGTATTTCTTAGGAATTGAAGTGCTTAATATTGATGCTGGTTTTGTTTTATCTCAGCGAAAATATTGTCTTGAACTTTTAAATGATTTTGGTATGCTTGGTGCTAAACCTGTAAGTATTCCTATAGAACAGAATGTGATTGTAACTAATAAACAGAACTCTGGATGCAATGATTCTGATTTAACTAATATCACCGTATATCAATAGCTCATAGGTAGGTTAATATATTTAACCCTTACCAGACCTGATATTGCATATACAGTGGGTTGTTTAAGCCAATTTATGCATAAACCTCTTCAGTCTCATTTGAAAGTTTCTCTAAGGCTTTTGAGGTATTTGAAAAAATCACCAGGTAAAGGTAATTTGTTTTCAAAAAGTTCTGATTTTAGCCTTCGAGGATATTTTGATGCTGATTAGGATAAGTGTCTTCTAGAAGTGACAACACTTTAAGAGCATACATGTAGTTCATTTTAATATTTTTCACACACACTTTCATGCTTTCAAATGAACTATTTGTTAATAATATATATGTCTTTTATTCAACTGGATTATGAGTTTAGTTTTATTTATTTAGTCTGGTTGATGATTGTAGTGCCAATGTGGAGTAAATGAGCTGACACTATTGTGGGCTAAAGCTGTAAGGTGATGGGCTTAGGCGTTGAATTTAAACTCTCGTTTAAGTGAATGGACTAAAGACTGATGGTGCAAGAAAGGATGGCCCAAGGCCCATTAACTGGGTTTACTGAAGTTCGATTATATATAAAGAATGGTGTTCTCTGGAAGATTCATAAAACGATCTCTAGGGTTTCTCTGATCAGCTTCGTTTAGGGTTTCTATCTGATATCACTTGTCTTGTTAATCTCGTTCTTGTGTAAGGTGTAGTCTGCAACACATTGTTGCAGGTTAGTAATCATCTTGATAAGTTCTATGTTTAGATCAGTTTTTTGTTCAAGATGAATTTGTGTTGATTTACTTGTATAAACTGTTTATGTTAATACAATGATGAGATCTTGTTTAGTCAACACTATTGATAAGCTAAAACCCCTACTTAACCTTACATAAAAAGGATGATGTATAACATGTGTTCAAGTCATTGCATGTTCACATTAGTTTCCGCTTCTAATGTTGAATGGACTTATTGCCATTAGAGGTATTTAATGGACTTTAATCTTATCGCTTTAATTGACCCATATGCACTAAGTCCCTTGTGTGAAATGGTCTGCCAAAATTTACATGGACCAACCAAGATCAACATGTATCACTATATTCAACATTTAGCTCACAAACAATAATGTGTACAAAACCTAAGTGTCTAGACTTGCCTCCATCCTATGTGGTCCATTTTACAAGATAACTTCATTCATCAGTAATCTGTCTTTTACTTACTTTTTGAATATTTGATGAATCTATTACGGTCCTTTTAGTGATTGTAGGCGCCTATACACGATGCATCTTTCATGAACATGTGAAACATATACAAACTAAAGATGTAAGAAACAAATAACCTCATAATTTATAACATTTATGTACTATATATAAGTCTATAACATAATTCTGGAATCATATAGTAAGATTCCAATATGATTCGACTACCAATTAAATTTTGTTGATTTATACTTTTTTATTTAAACAACAAATTTACATTGCTTTTAAACTACATATTTAGTAATTAATTTCCTATCGGATGACTACAATCTAAGTGATTTTTTTATCACTAGACGACAACCTAAGTGACTGCTAATTACAAAGATTAGGCATATACATCAAGTTTGTTGAAAAACTTGGATATTAATTTACAACTAAATTAATCATATATACTCTCTTATCTTTGCTAGTACGTCTTAACGAGCTCAAATATGAGCACGTGTTTGGCTCGTTTAAATGTCAGCTAGAGCTGAACCAACTCGTTTATTTTAACGGGCTCAAAACATGGACTCAAACTTAGCTTATTTCATCTTTTGCAAGGCTTTGGGAATTAATAAGTTGAAATATTACATTCTTCCTTTTATTTGGTATGTAAATGAGATGCATCTACCTATTTCAGATTAAGATATTAGTTAATTATATTTTTAAAAAAGCTTTTTTAAGAATAGCTACTATTCTTGATATTTTTTCATAAACCTCCATTATTATTAAACGTTGATAACTTTTATATACGGTATTATTTTGTTATAGAAATTACACCATTAAAACGAGTATTTTTTTTTTTTAAAATAAGTATCGTTATATAAGAAGATAATATATTTTGACTCACTTGATGTGAAGGGTGTCACAAAAGTCTTTTTAGTAGAGAACAATCTAATCCGACCTGTCTTAAACACTAATTAAATATGATAATACTTAATATAATGAATTAAACAATCTAATATTTATTAAATAATATATTAATTAAAAAAGTTTTATTAGGCGGGAGTAATTAAGAAACTATTACATAAAACGTTTGTATCTTATTCTTAAAAAGTTATCTTTAAGTGTCTTAAACTTTAATCAAAATTACAATTATGTCCTCCTTAAATACTTATTTAACAATATAGATAATTTAATAAATATATAATTACTGTTTTTACCGTTACTGTTTATATTATATATTAATAAATATTATTGTTGTTGTTATTGTTATTAAATTATCAATATCGATCTCTTGCCGGCTACTAAAACGGAACCTTCATGGTTTAGTTTTTATGTATAACATTCTTTATCTATATCTATACTACTATATAATGCATAAAATTAGACACACATGTAATTCACAAAAAATTAAAACACCTAAGACAACTTATTAAACATTAGGTACAAGTGTTATATGCAATTATTCATATTTTGCCCCTCATTTTTTAAACTTCTTCTAATCAATGCATTAATTAATTAATCATATTATACATTATTTAATAATATAAGATTACTTAGATCACTACACTATATATTTTATTATTTATAATAGTTTAAAACAATATTCAAAATTATTAATAAGTGCTATTTTATTTAAATACTTAACTATAAATACTAATACTTTTATAATAATAATAATAATAATAATAATAATAATAATCTATTTATACTACTATATAATGCATAAATGTGGGACACAAATGTAATTTCACAAAAAATTAAAACACCTAAAACAACTTATTAAACATTAGGTACAAATGTTATATGCAATTATTCCTATTTTGCTCCTCATTTATTAAACTCATTCTAATCAATGCATTAATTATTTAATTCATATTATTAATATATTATTTAATAATATAAGATTACTCAGATCACTACACTATATATTTTATTATTTATAATAATTTAAAATAATATTCAAAATTATTAGTAAGTGTTTTCTTATTTAAATACTTAACTATATAAGTACTAATACTTTTATAATAATAATAATAATAATAATAATAGTAATAATAGTAATAATAATAATAATAATAATAATAATAATAATAAAATTTATAAATAAGTAGTATCTAATTTGAATACTTAACTATTTATTTATCAAATATGTTTATAGTAATGATTATAATAACAATCTATATCTATTTTATCTATATTACAATATAAAACTTATGACGATGACGTACTTGTAATATAATAGTTCTTAATTTTCTCATATTTATCTATACTACTATATAATACATAAAGGTGGAATACAAATGTAATTTCATAAAAATTTAAGACATCTAAGACAATTTATTAAACATTAGGTACAAGTGTTATATGCAATTATACAACTATATAATGCATAAAGGTGAGACACAAATGTAATTTCACAAAAATTTAAGACACCTAAGACAACTTATTAAATATTAGGTACATGTATTATATGCAATTATTCCTATTTTGCCCCTCACTTATTAAACTCCTTCTAATCAATGCATTAATTAATTAATTAATTCATATTATTAATACATTATTTAATAATATAAGATTACTTAGATCACTACACTATATATTTTATTATTTATAATAGTTTAAAATAATATTTAAAATTATTATTAAGTGTTATCTTATTTGAATACTTAACTATATAAGTACTAATACTTTTATAATAATAATAATAATAATATAAATAAGTAGTATCTAATTTGAATACTTAACTATTTAATTATCAAATATTTTTATAGTAATGATTATAATAACAATCTATATCTATTTTATCTATATTAAAATATAAAACATATGAGAATGACGTACTTGTAATATAATAGTTCTTAATTTTCTTATATTTAATAAAAAAATTCTAATTAATACATTTTTAATATATATTTACTTTAATACTATGTTATTTATAATGCTTTAAATTAATGTTAAAATAGATACCTTTGTTATTTATATTATTATAACTTAATGTTGTTTGATTTAAGTATTTTTAATTTAAACACTTAAGTATATAACTACGAAATATTTATATAGTTATAATAATAATAATAGTAATAATAATAATAATAATAATAATAATAATAATGATACTCAAATATATTTGTGTTTAATGCAGGTTAGAAAAAAAACTCGATAACACCTGACATATTATTATATATAACAAATAGAAAAGATTATAAGTAGTGAAGGTAAAGTTTTTCTCATATCACTACAAAAATTATTTTTCTCAAAACTAATAAAAAAACTATTTTGTTATTTTTTTATAATTTTACTTTGAAACCTTTAAGGATTTTTTGAAACTAAACACAACACTTTCTCTCTCTTTTTATTTTTTTAAATTGATACTACTCATTTTGTTTCATTTAAAACTTTATACTTAAGCCTTCAAGTTATGTCACTTTTACATTTAATAACCTAAACTTTTTTTTTAAATATTTAGACATAAGCCTTCAAGTTAGGTTAAATATACATTTATTCACCTAAACTTTTTTTCTTAATTTTATACTTAAGAATTCGAGATATGTCAAATTTACATTTAATCACTATATTTTTTATTAAGTTTTATATATGAGTATCCGAGTTTTGTCAAAGTTATTCTTTAACCAATTTATAATAAAGCTTGTTAATTATAGTAAAGTCACCATTTATGTATTCGTTATTTTTCTTATCTATTTCGAGTTATTTGTTTTTTTATAGTTTTTTTTCTATTGTACCTTTTTATCAGTGTTTCATAAGCAATTTTTTTCCAGGTGGTTAGTTTAACATATAAATTATCAGATTACATATTTCAACTTTTATAACCCCAAAAACTATTATTATGACATTCTCGTATACATTAAAACCGCACCACGGCAAAGCGCGGGTCTAATCCACTAGTTTATAAAAATATCTATACACCAAATACGCGTTTATCACCTTCTTGTCCATCTTTTGTCAAAACTTGAAACAAGCTATATATGTAAGAATATATTCACAGATTGTAGTCTAATGCAAATTGGATGATTTCAAAGAGTTTGCTTCATGTGACTCATTGGGACCACTTTCCATGTGCAAATTTGCAGTGAATTTCTTTTCCTCTATTTTCACACAAAAATGAAGCTTCCCCATGCATTAAAACCATAGATTTTGATTCATCTATCATGCTTTTATGCCAAAATAAACATATCAAATGCCTAGAGGCCCACATTTCAATTCAGCTAGTCTAAATAGGGGGGCTGCATGCTTTGTTTGATTGAAAAACAAAACAGTTTAAATAGTTGTTTCTAAAACCTTCTACATAGTTTTAACATACATCAAATCATTGATTTCAAGAAGGTAGATTCTTTCCTAAATTCAACACAGTGGTAAGTGTTATTTCAGTTCGAATTTAAATTCTACTAGTTTTACCTGAAATTAACCTACTTAAGGCCACAATACCCGCTTTAAATACGTTCATCTGGTCTTAGTGGTTAGTATAGTATTTGTGATGTGAGGGTTTTAATAACGTGTTACACCCCAAACTTATGTACGCCACCTACAACTCAAACAACTGTTCGACAACAAACTCAAACAGTTGTTTAAACAATAAGAAGGGCATGAGATTTGACGTAACATGCGAATAGTCTTTTCGTCTGTGCCCAAAAGGCCGTTTACCTTTCAAATAGTGATTTTACATGTTTTCAAACGGCTAGGTAACGTGGGTATAGCGTGGCCCATGAGAAAAAGTATTTGCAGGTAAATTCCACAATGAGAGAACTATGAGTGTTTATGGGACTGTTAAATCTGTGCATATTCAAACAAATGACAAATACAAACAAAGCCAAGAAGCAAAGAATCATTATGACCTCTTTCCAAGAACTGAAAGATAACACAAAACCCCAAAAACTCACAGGGCTCAGAACGATACACAACGTTCAAATCCCAACAAAATTTACAAACTCCATATCTTTAACAAGGAATTCAATTCAATTCAATTGACTCAACTTATATAGTTCATGTTTCCATTTTTAGCAAGAAAACTTACCTATGGCAAATACATCTATAATGGTAAGCACTATTTATCGGGTCATTCCCTTCAACCGGAACTTGTTCGGCTCTGCACCGCGACCTGCACCCCCTGCACTCGTTGTACGTGCACGTTGGCTTCACCGACCCGATCATTGATCTTCTCGTCATCATTGTGTTGCTTGTAATCTAAGTTATTCCATGATGAGTTAGTAAGAAAAATGTCATAAATGCCATAGAACTAGACTAGTTAATGTGATTTTTGCATGATTTTACATGCAAAATGCTTATGGAAAGAATTGTAATCTTTTCACCTGCAAGTTTAACTCTTTTTCAGTTGCAGAATTCTGTTGAGGAAGCAGTGCTAGTGTTCTGGACCCTGCAATTCCTGAAATTAATTGTACATTTGCATTCACTTAGATGCTTTAATTAAGTAGTTGTACATATGCATATTAGCATAAAGCTACACCAATATTGGTGCATTTTTAATATTTTATCATAGCAAGAAGATGCACACAATGACTCAATGAAGCATATCTTGCATCAATTTGAAGTGAAGCAAGTCTAAATCTTGAGAATTGTCAACATTAAGGTAAATAAGAATGATAACTTGATGAATATTGCACGCTTTTCACTTTTTCAAATCTTTGTGAAGTTTTAAATCTAACTTTATTTATGATAATTGATAGATAGAAGGACAAAAGAAAAAAGAAAAAGAATGAATGAATAGAAAATTGACCTTGGAAGACAAGTGTTGCCCAAATGAAGAAGAAGAGTAAGTTGAATTTTAATGGGGAAGCCATTGTTGTGGTTTGAAGAACACATGAATTGGTAGTCATATATATTTGAAGATGTTAATGATAAGAGTGTGAGTATGAACGACTTGTGGTCAAATAGGGACCATAAGAGATAAAATGAGAATCTAAAAGAGTGGCACAATACAAATTAAATAGTGAAAATAATTAAATATATAAATTTAATATTTATAATCATCATATCACTTTTCGCCTAATTCTCATTACTAGTAAAACTAATGTCTTAAATACATTGGTTTGTTTAGAGTTTCGGTTTCATAATTCATGACAGAGGTGGGAGTAACACTTTAGTGAACTCATGGCCTCGTATACAAAATCAACAAACAACTCACATTTACTCTAATATGTGGTTATAAAAACGTCTTTGTAATTGTTATATACACGTTATAATAAGAAAACTTTTTATTGGTGGTCCTAGATTGAGTGAACCATGTAAATATGACCACATTCTTTCTTTTCTAGCAAGTTTTAATTGTATTGCCTTGTTCATGTGGGGCGTTTGGGAGATCGTCAATCAATAAGTATAAATGTGAGGTTGAAACCAATGAATCTCGTAAGTGTCATGATATGCAACACCTGTATGTAGAGGTCGACAACAATCCTGTATAAGCTCCAAACATTATGGTAGAAATTACAAATACTTTAACGTGGTGGAGAATTTAGAAATCATGGAAGTAAATGACGAATGGCAACGAAAAAGAGAATGTAATAGCATCATTTTTATATATTCTTATGACGGAGGGAGGGTGTTAAGATATGAATAAAATTTAACTCCTTGGAGAAAGTTAGAAAATTGAGAAGCCATATAACTCATCAACCAAAATTAACTTTCTGCCCTAAGAAAAGAGATGAGTATTCTGAAACACCCAATCAATTAAATCAAATGTGAGTAACATACAAAACGTACGTTCTGATAGACGCATGAAAAATGACAATAAATTAATCTGAAATTAATTTTAAATATTTCTTTTGATTTTAATTTATAAGAAACTTTTGAATTACCACCGACTAATGCAATTCATTAGATGTTACATTGATTTCTTTGATCCCAAATATAATTTTAAAAAAAATGTTACAATTTTTCCAATAAAAGGAAGCCTCGATGGGTTTACACATCCAATAGTATATCATTTCTTCTTGAAGTGTGTTTCTCTATTCTTTTCTACTTTGGATATATATCTATGAAATTTGGATATTTTACCATGAAGCCTTATAAACTTTTATTATTGTTGTATATGGGTTCATCTTTAAAATACTTTATCTTTATGTATTATGAACTAATTAGTTACTTTATTTTTAAACATTTTTTCTATTGATTCGAGGTCCACAACAGACAAATGCCCATTTTGTACCAACTATGAGGACGTTATTGTGTCTGTAGCATCCAAAATTACCAAACTACACACGATGTTTCTTTCCATATTCAAATAAATCAATGGCAAAATGGGTGATTTACGCTCCAACTTTTTGTATGTTACGAAGAGTCTAGAGGGATTTAGATTCCCCTCCACCAACAAGATTGTTTGAGGTTTTTTTTTATTTAATTTATAAAAAAACTTATATATAAAAATCATTTGTGTGATATATAATTCACATGAAAACCCTAGAAGAATGTGGAAAGGATAGTTGCCAATCTAGCATGATGGACTGTATTAGAAACATTATTATTTATTGGAAATAATATCAAAGAAATAATAATATCCCAAAAGGGAGATTGTAATCGATAAAAATATAATTTACTTAATATATATATAATAGAAAACTTCTAAAAGTAACTTTCATACGCTCGTTACAGAATACAATCATTTAAAGTTTTAATTATATATAACTAGGTTAGTATTTCGTGTATTACACGGGTTGAATAAATAAAACAATAAATAATTAGTAATAAAATTTATAAATTATAAAATCATGTTTGAAGAATAAAGTATAATTATAATTGCATATAAATAGTTATTTCAAGTAAATAAACAATAGATAGGTTATAGATAGATAGATATATAGATTACTATATAGTTTAGAAACTCATTTATTAAACAGATTCTAGTTAGTAATAAACACGAAAAGTTACAGTACGTTATAATAATATAAGATATGTATAAAAGTATATATGCGTACTTGTCCAAGAGATAAAATAATTATACTATTTTTAACTCTCTTATCTAAATAGTTTCATTTTTAAATATTTGTTTTAAGATTTTCTTATAAAAAATTATTGTTTATTAGAAACTCAAGTTTCTAATTATTTTGGTTGTTTTAATAAGACCGCTTTTAGATAATTCAATATTTTTTATAATTATTTTAAAAAAGGATTGATTTAGAATATTTTGTTTCAGAAGTTTCAATGTTTTAGAAAAAAATATTAATTTTAATTTTTTTAATAATATTTTATTTTTAAAAACATAGTTTGATTTTAAAAAAATGTAGATGAGAGAGAAAAATGTATCACTACCAAATTAATTTTTATGAAGAGAGAGAAATTGTTTAAATATTTAAATTACTTTAATACCCTTTTGAAGGGAAAATAAAATGAAAATATTTAAAAGAATGACAAATGTCAAAAAGATTGTTTAAGAAGATGATAAGTGATAAAAAACTCTTTTTTTATTAGTATCTATAGATTGTTTTAGTGGAATGATAGTAGCATCAAATGGTTTCATTCACCTTCCTTACATAAACCTATTTGTCACCTTTCATTTCAAGCCAATATTTCAAACTTTTATATGTTCCACTTGTTAAAAGTAAAATACTACCCTCCTTAAACCTTTTTAAAATATTTAGATTGTATTCGCAACATTGAGACCTTGGTTTTATTTTATACAATAAATAGCCTAAAAGTAGATATAATGTGTTAAGTAAAAACTTATATAGGGTGTTATCATTAACCTTCTAGTGTCTAAAACTTAGTACTCGTGTAGTTATAGGTTTTAGCATCAATTGTACAAATGTTGTGAATCCACTAGATGAGAAGTCTGAAGCTAAAATGTCTTGTATGGTTTGATTGGTGATTTTCAAGTCTTCAGAGCACATATGCGTTACGACATAAACTGTACTAACATAATACGTCCCATTCTTGTATGCATGATGTGTCATTTTGCACTCTAGACTTCAATAACTTGATGCCATTTTCACTTGGGACCATTTGTTAGCATAAAACTCCTAAAATGGACCATCACAATTCATGATTCATGACATATATACGTTAGACATGTTTGTTCTAAAATTATTCAATATAATAAAAGAAAATGTATAAATCTTGTTCTTTAGAAGGTACATGGTTGAAAGATTATTGGTCTCGATACTGCCAACTAAACCTTTTGTAGGTTTCAAGTGGGTTTTAAGTTGAAGCAATTTTGTAAAAAGTTATGTAGAATGACAAGTTCCTAAAATTATCAACTCTAATTAAGTAAATGACATGAAAAAAGAAATTGAAGTTTTTATAAGGTTATAAGTTCCAAATTAAAATATATCACAATACATCATATATGATGCAACCGGTACGACCTAGCTACAAGTAGTCTAACATCGAGTTAGTTAAATTCTCTAGGTATTTCTCACAAGAAAAAGTACAAAATATTTTTTTTTGTTTGATAAATAAAGTTATTGGCTTTATACAAAAATATTTACCAATTTACTTTTCTATGGTAGAAAGATTACAATGTGACACCCGAGAAATTTCAGGCAGATTCCGTTAATAACGAGACTCGACCCCATTAAACCCTTTTCAATTTTGGTCAAGTTAGCGTGTTAGTAACCAAACGAAGTTATCAATAGTTGAATAATAAGCAAAAAGGATTATGATTGTCCAAATAAAAAAAATAGAGTTCATAGTGTTTGTGAAAACGAATAAAAAATGAATAAAATCCCGACACCCGAGCCCGTTAGGCCACAAACCAACCCATGGGCCATGAACACTATACATACCACTTTTGCAAACCCTAATCCCCCATCAAACAAAGAAAAAGAACAAAAGAAAAATCAGCCACCTCTCCTTCCTCCTCCCTTGAATTCGGCCGATCACTCCCACCACCACCAAAACCCTAAAATCGGCCACCATACATCCTCATCTCATCTCTATCTTGGTTCTCTACTAATTCCAATCCATCCAAGAG
>BJCM01208068.1:0-14695 GCA_018326385.1 Flaveria bidentis
CATCACATATGCAACTTATTTAGAAAACCCATTTTCTAAATTGGTGTAGATATTTGATTGAATGATCATATCATCAATTAAATACCAATTGGTGTTTGCTAAGCTTGTTATTGGGTATAACCCGTCTTGGATCACAACGTACTAACCGCATCAATATTCTATGTGTCTTGGGCATAAAGAATCCAACATACTTTTCTTGGGATCATATCAATCTTACATTAAACAAGTGAAACCTTTTGTTTGTAAAATAGACATGTTTATGTTCTTATTGATTGAAGGTATGTTTGTCCTCTTAAACTCATACCTTGTTAATATTATAATGCATGTGATATTTATCATGTTTTGATTAATTTGTGTATTCAACATGTACCCCACACTCAAAGGCGCGACATGATCAACCACCCTTATTTAATGTATGGTAGAACCTTTTCACAAATTACATGACTAGGTCACTTAAAATATGCAAATTTATTTTCATTGATCCTCATTGAGATTCTATTACTTTGATGCTTTAATGATTTGATCCACATTGGAATTCTTTTTCACTTCACTTTAGAAGGTGATGCATGATGGGATTCTTTTTGTTCATTCATAAGGAAAGTAATATTTTGCTGATTCTTTCAAGATGGATGTGTTCCACATTGAGAATCTTTTGGATCATGACATCAACATTATGTACTTGTTTTTTCAGGTCTTTGCTTAGCAAAATAGAGAAGAAACTAATGTAGATGAAAAAGATTCATAAGATATCATTACCTGGTGTATTTTGGTTGCTACACACACATACAGTTGGATAAGTCAATACTTACCAGTAGTCTGAGATGAGTGCTTCATAGTTGAATATGGTTTTTAGTTCATCATAGCATGTATCTTCCTTTCAAGTTAAGCCTACCCACATATCAGGTAAGTCATGTCAATCTTTTGAAATTTTGAAATAAGCATAGTGAATGATATAACGACTGTAATTATATTATTTTCCAAAGTATAAGATACTACTAACTTCAGTAAAATGAATTCTTTTGTAATTTTTGTTAATATTTGAATGTTATTGTAATTTTGAATTTTACTCAAGGTTAATCATGCCAACTGATTGAACTAGGAATTTAAATCGACTTGGTTCAAATGCCTTGGTAAATAAATCAGCCAATTGATTATCATTATGAAATTGAATCAATTTGATTAAACCTTTTTTAGCACAATCTCTCAAAAAGTGATATCTAATTTCAATATGTTTTGTTTTTGAGTGTTGAACATGATTATTTGTGATAGACATTATTTTGTGTTATCAATATGAATTGGAGTGTGCAAGAAGTTAAAACCATAGTCACGCATCTGGTTTTGATCTTAAGGACTTCAGAGCAACAAACTGATGCTGCAATATACTCAGCTTCTGCTATTGAAACAGACACGTTGGTTGTCTTCATCCAGTGCCAGGAGACTAGTCTAGGACCAAGAAATTGACAACTGCCAGAAGTGAATTTCCTATTAAAGTTGCATCTTCCATAATCACTGTCAGTGTAGGCATAAAGATAGGAATCTCCTTCCTTTGGATGCCATGATCCAAGAGCAGGCTTGCCCTTAAGATATCTAAATATCCAATTGGCAACATTCACATGTGATTGCTTGGGATCTGCTTGATATCTGCCACACACATAAACACCAAACATAATTTCAGGCCTACTGGCTGTTAGATACATAAGTGAACCTATCATAGATCGATAGTGAGTCTGATCCACTGATTTGCCTTCCGGATCTGGACCAATCTTCATTTTTGTATCAACAGGAGTTCTGATGGACTGATAATCAACAAACTTGAATTTCTTCAATATTGTTTCCATGTATTTTGACTGATTGATGAATATTACATCTGTTGTTTGTTGGACTTGCACTCTTAGAAAGAATGTGAGTTCCCCTATAGCACTCATTTGGAATTTTGAATGCATAAGGTCTTCAAAGTATTTACATAGTAGCTTGTTTGTTGAGCCAAAGATGATATCATCCACATAAATCTGAACCAACAACATGTCTTTTCCTTTTATCTTTCTGAATAGAGTTTGATCAATCTTTCATCTTTTATACCTCTGTTCAAGAAGAAAAGATGATAGTCTCATACCACTTCCTTGGAGCTTGATGAAGGCCATACAAAGCTTTGTCCAACTTGTATACCCTATGTGGAAAATTTGGGTCTTCAAATCCTGATGGTTGGCTCACGTAGACTTCTTCGGCAATCATTCCATACAGAAAAGTACATTTCACATCCATCTGATAACAATGAATTTCATTGATGTTGAATATGCTAGAAAGATTATTATTGCTTCTAATCTGGCAACAGGAGCAAACACTGTCATAATCAATTCCTTCTTATTAAGTGTACCCCTTAGCCACCAATATTGCTTTATTTCTGATTACAATCCCTCGATTGTCAGTTTTGTTCCTGTATAGCCACCTGGTACCGATAGTGTATTGTCCTTTGGGAAGATCTACTAGTTTGCATACTTCTCATTTCTTGAATTGTAGCAATTCTTCCTGCATTGCTTCAATCCAACAATTGTCTTGAAGAGCCTCTTTGATATTCTTGGGTACTATTTAACAAATAAATCAAGAGTACAAATAGATGTTTGCAATACTTTACTTGCTTCTTGTCACCTGTTTACTAATTTCACCAGGATGTTTTCAACTAGATGATTATTGTGTATTCTGGTGGTTGGAATTGAGTCACCAACAATAGTTACATCAAGATTGTAGACATTCAGATTATCTTAGTGAGAGGCACCTTCATCTTGTGCTATGGGAGAGTTGTGAAAGGGATCAAAGTCGTTTCTCGTTCTTGCTTCAACATCAGTAGCTCTTTAAAAACTTTCATCATTTGAAGTTCTCTTAGTTTCGATTGGTGGTGTAGCTTTCTCATAGAGATGGAGGATTACTAGGACCAACCTAAGTTGAAACACTCTTTTTTTGAAATAGTTGTTTGACAAGATCAACTTGTAGTAGGAGATCTTCATTAAGTTGAACAGTAGAAGCGGGAGGAACCATTGGAAAATCATTTCTTCTTTCTACTGATTGAGAAGTTTCAGTTGATTGTAGGTTGCCTACATCAGACAAGTGAAATTGATCAAATGACATTGTAATGAGTCAATATCAAAAAACCAGTCAGGACCATTTTTTTGATTTTAGAAAATAATGCTTATTGAATTGAACATTGGTTTATTCATTAATGATGTTTAATCGAGAACTAAACACTCTATAATCCTTTGAGACAGAAGAATAACCTACAAAGAATCCTTCATCAGACTTTGGAGAAAACTTTCCCAAATGGTCTCGGGTGTTTAATATTGATACAGGACTACCAAATGACTTAAAGAATCCAATTAATGGTTTTCTGTGACGTAGAAGTTCATAAGGAGTCTTGTTGCTTTCTTTTACAATCAAAGTTCTATTTTGTACAAAGCATGATATGTTAACTGCTACTGCTCAAAAGGTAATTGGCAGTTTAGCATCTGCTAGCATGGTCCATGCTGCTTCAATTAGTGTTCTATTTTGCCTTTCAGCTACCCATTTTGTTGGGGAGTTCTAGATGTAATTAATTGATGAGCAATTCCTTTGGTTGCACAAAAAGAACTTATATCTTCATTTTTCAAATTATGTCTCATTATCACTTCTAACTGATTTTATTTTATGTTCAATTTGATTTTCAATTTTAGTGATGAAATCATTTATTAGTTATGATGTTTTGTTTTAATGAAGTAAGAAGAAGACCCATGTAAATCTGGAAACGTCACCTATGATCACCAAACAATAGTGTTTCTTTCCAATGCTCATAACATGAGTTGGTTCAAAATGATCCATATGAAGTTACTTCAATGGAGAATTGTTTGTGTTCACAAGTTTTGGCTTGTGGGAAGACTTATGTTATTTTTCTTTGAGACATGCTGAACAATGATCAATAAATTGAAATTCTTTTTGGGGTGACCCAATTACATGATTTCCCATGACTAATCTGTTTATGTTTTTGAAATTTGTATGTCCCAAACGTCTGTGCCAAAGCTGTGACTCATCAAAAGATGCTTTCAATGGAAGACATGTGTTGATCTAGGATAATCACACTTGAATCAAATCATGAAAATTATAGATAAAAACATGATAATCATAATCAAAGCCCTTTTGATCTTCAATTAGATTGCTAATAATGTGTTTACAAGTAATCCCACAATCTATTGGTCATACAACCATTAACTAATTCTAATTACAATTAGGCTATTTATAGTCTAGTCTAAGTTTCTCTATTTACACATAACCCCTTAGACTAAATAACTAGACTAAAACATGACTCAAAAAAAGTGAAATATATTTTGTTCGCATAAAATATATTTATTACAATAAACTCCTAGTCATCTAAATCTTCAATGTCTCGTCTCGGTTCTTCGTCTCGAATGTATCGGGTTTGACTTTTGCGTTGACTTTGACCGTGATGTTGACTTTTGTTGACTTTTTCTGTGTTGATAATATAGAATATCTTGTACAGGTCCAACAATACTCCCCCTTAGTCTATCATTATCAACGTCTTCATATGAATTCAGCCCCTAAAAGTCAACATGTAACACCCCGAAAAGTCAAAACGAGTCATCGAGGATAATGGGCTTAATTAGTGGGTATTTACTAAAAGAAGGAAATGGGTTATGGGTTAAATTAGGCTTATGGGCAAGAGCCTAAGTGATAAAGGCCCATAATCAGCCCTTTTACACACCTAATTAACCACCATCTCCCTCATTTGAAACCCTAGCCTCCCAAATTCCTAGAGAGAGAAAGTGAAGAATACTCAAGATTTGGAGCTTCAAAGGTTAAGAGATTGAAGATCTGGGTGTTGGAGCATCAAACCATAAGAAAGAAACAACAAATCCAGGTAAGAATCGGCCTTAAACCCTTCTGTAGATCAAACCCCGATTCTAGGGTTTTGGTTTTGAAAAGTTGCAAAGAATCGCATAAAGGTCACATTTTTACGTATGAAAACATATAAAGAGTTTAGATATAACCTCATGGATGATAAACTAAGAGATTGGACGTAAAAAGTTGCGATTTGGGGTTAAAAACGGGTTGGTTTGTAATTTTTATGTGATCTGCGAAACTTTCTGTTCATCCAGTGAAAATACATATTCAAGCTACGAAACTGTGGGTTTTCTGCGAAACTATAGTTTCGTAGATAATTTCGCAGCCATGGAATTCCAACGAAAGTTGGGCGAAACTGCCATGCGAAACTAGCAGCAAAACTGGCAGTGAAACTGGCAGTGAAACTGTTAGCGAAACAGCCAGCGAAACTGCTTATCTAGCAGCGAAATTAGCAGCAAATTTCGGAGGAAATTAACCACTTTAAGTGTTATTATCTGTAGGTTGTGTAGTGTGATACTAGCGTAGAAAGCTTAGTTTAGAGGTTACTCACAGTATACAGGTGACTCCTAGATCCCTTTAGTATATAGGTTACTCACAACACGACCCTAGCCAGGGCGTTGCCCCTTGGACCCCACCAGGGGCTGCCCCTAGGACCCCGCTGTTAGGGGCTGCCGCCCCCGAACCCCCGCTATCCCATGAAGGATCGATTATGTTTTTTGATGACTAGAACTTGGCATGTTGTGTGCTTATTAAGTTAAGTATTATATATTAAAGTGGAAGATGATATTAATGAAAAGTGAAACTTAATGAATGTTACCCTTGGGCCCGTTTGATGATGAAAAGTCTTGCAAGCACTATGATAGATTCACTTATGTAAGTCTGATGTATGAGGATTGATCCGTATTCATGAGCGGGCTATGTGCCTTGTAGTGTGGATCAACTGTAGGGGGTTAGCTACCATGATGATATGTACCGACAGGGATCAACATTCGTTGTTGATCAACATGGAGCTCTTGCTTTGTGCAATCTCGCTGATGATGAAGTGAAAGATAATGAAAGAATGAAAGATAAGAACATGCTTATTAAGACGCAAATGTTATGTATTATGATGTATGCATGGTCATTATATTATGGAAAAAGTTTATATTTTCTTATAGTAACTAAAACTAGAATTCACTCAGCAAAGCTGATTTTTATGCATAATAGTTGGCAGGTAATTTGTTGACGCCGAGGATGGCACCAGGGAGCTACTTGGAGAACAATGGATGGCATTCCTGTTTACTAAATCTTTTATTGTAATTTAAGAAAAATTACTATGTTTTATTTACAAATGAAGGACAAATTTATGAGTACAATATGATTTCCAAGTTTTAAATGAATGCCTAGTTATTTCCGCTACGTTGTTTTGTTATTAAAATGATTTTATGCTATGATTAACCAATTGTGAGGCTTCTCGAGAACGGGGCCTTACACAACAGTAGAAAGATCTTCAAATTGAAGCTTTTGAATCTGATGAGAGAGATTATTCATCTCTTAAGCTCCCCCTATTTATGTGCTTCCCCTTTTGAATACAACCTTTGCAAGGATATTGGAACAGATTTCCCAAATCTCTAATATTGAGTTCTTAAGAATATGCAGGAGGAGGATTCCTAACTCGGTATCTTCTGCAAACTTAAGAAACTTGTTCTCTGATCAGGTACATTGCTCAACAGATGATCAACCATCACTTACAGCAAAACTTTGAAACACATTCACAAACACAATCTTGATATTTCTAATAAGATAATTTCATTTTAACAAAATAAACCTGTGTTTATCTGTGTTTGAAGATAAGCGAACCCGTGTTCATTTGTGCGCAATTTCTGTAAAATGTATGAAAAATAATAAAATGTAATAGCATGATATGGAAAACCTAAAAGAATTTTGAAATGAGAATTTATTATAATTTTTTATTATATACATTTATTATAAACACATTTTTTATCTATTAACTTTTTTAATAACCGAGAACTGAATAGCTCATGAGATCACATTCTCAAGATATACTTTAGCACAAAGATGAAATTAATCATCGACATGCAATAAGATCACACTGATAGTTGAATCTAATCACAGTCTTTGAATGATTTTGAAATTCTCAAACAGATCAATAATGATTGTTGATATGTTTATCCACTTAAATCCATGCCCTATATTTTTCAACAACAGATGATTTGTTAAGATTCGATTAAATACTTTAGAATGCAAGGACCCCACAATCATTTGGCAAAAACTCTCACCCAACCTCATGATTTCTTGAATTTTGTTACGATCTTTATAAATCAAGGCTTTTTCATTAGTATGCCAGTGATTATCAACAGAATATTGCATTTTGTGATAAATTTATCGTTAGATGATTTGACACTACTTAGCCCAAAATGGTGAGAGCTCCAAGTCTATACTCACATAAAACAAAGGAGCTTACCATTTAATTATGTGATGATGAGAGCTCCAGGTCAGTACTATCATACAACAAAGGAGATCATCACTCCAGGTCAGTACTTCTGTATAGAAGAGGAGATTAGCACAAACACAAGACACATACATACACCAAACAATGGCTTAAAGATATGGCTTATATGATTTGTATCATGGTGGGTGAAAGATCTATTCTTAATCCAATTTTTGTCGAGGCTCAGTTTCATGCAGGCCAAAATGATTGCGTAAATCCAAACATCCTTAAGCATAGATTTTAATTTAAATCATTTTGTTGTTGTCTACTTTATTTTTCAGGCAGAGTCTACCAAGCATATCATTAAAAAATTTGTTTGTTTTTTTATTATTTGCAATTAAAAAATGTAAATCAGATAACAACATCAGTTACTATCATTTCTCATTTTAAACTCAGTTCATGCAAAAATAAGCATATCAAGAAAATATACAATCATTTCCCTGTCATCTCTAATCAAGTTCCCATTTCTATTTTCATTTTTATTTACTATACTCTCCCCCTAAATTTTTATTTTTGCAAACCTATTTTTTTTCGAATTTTTTATTAAACTGTACAAAAATAGAAATTTACCGAAAAAGGTCTTCCAAACTACACTGATATGAATATAAGAAATGAATTCTCAAGAAATATGTAGTGATTGTGAAGTGAGAACATTGATTGTGTAGATAAAAATCCAGATTGTGTAGATACAAATCTAGATTATGAATAAAACACCGTAACCTTAACATGTTTGTTCTGTCTCAAATTTAAATTAGGAACAATCTCTGTCAGTAAACCAGATTACTAACAATCCTCCTGAATTATTCCTGCACTCATAAACAGATTAGTTTGAAAGGGGAACCCATGCCATCGTAGTCCTGGAAGTTCCTTTTTTATCAATATATGAAACCTACTTCTGTACACAACCTTTTAAACAATAAGGGATATCTGTATCCTTCTTTTTAATTTTCCAAATTTGTTTCGGTTCAATTAATTTAGATTTGAATGAATTAAATTTGGAAAACATTTTCTGTTTAAGACCAGAAGGAAAAGAATTTGGTTTTGAACATTTGGTTATTTTCATCTTTGAATTATGTGAAATCGACTTCATATGAGAAGATTTTGATGAAGGGTTCTTCATCCAACTCTACAAAGATATGTGTTTCTTACCTCTTGAACCAGAGAAGCAAACTGTGTTGCCTTTACCGACTAGAACATTCTTTGTAGACTTACATTCCGAGAAGCAATTTGGTTTGTCTTTACCATTCGAAGCAAGTCTTTTAGGGCACTTCTTTACTACATGACCTTATTTTCCACACTCAAAACAAGCCTTGAAAGGCTTTTGATTCTTTGTAGTCCGGTGTTGTGTAGGTGGTGATGAGGATTGCTTTGAGCTTGTAGCAGATTCTTGCTTGTTCTAAAGTTTCCCATGCTGAACAGGGAATGAGATCTTCACTTATTGACTGGCTTGTTTTGCAGTTGGAGATGAGATCCGTATTGGTCTTGATTCAGGTTTTTTGAAGCATTTGAGACTTGACAATTTCAGGTGATATCTTGATCTTTGATGAACTGATGCGGTCCTCTGTGTTTGATTCATCATCTAAGCTTGACCAGTCTCGTATACACAGATTTGCTTCCAATAGATCTTGATTGACAAGAGTGGAATGTGATGTTGTTGTTGGAACTTGATGATTAGGTGATTCCTAATTTATCTCTTCTATCACAACCTTAACAGGCTCAAAAGTAGGAATTTCACATGCTTTAAACTTATCAAAGAAGTTAGAAGAAATAGTAGATATAGATTTACAAACAACCAGGACTGAACAATCGTTAGCTTGACTGCCAGCATTCAGTTTATTGTATCCAATACCAATTGTAGAATCATAATCATCTCTCACCTCATTAAGATTGACATCGCTCAAACCTGCATGGAAACTATTAGTAGGTTGTTCAAACAAATCATTTTTAGGATGAGGTCTCTAGGGATTGGTGAATAACATAAAGTAGAAGGAGGTGGAACTGAATTAAATATAGTTTCATCATTTGATTTATATTGAATCCTATGTTTTACCCGCACCTCTTGTTATTTAGCAATAAGCTCATCCTTTTTTATGTGCGAAAGGGTCCATTTATCAAGTTTCGTTTGAAGTTGTGTTGTTTCAAACTGAACTAAAACAACCCTTTCTCTCAGAATATTAATTTCAACATTACGCTCCAAAATAGTTCTTGTTAAAAGATCATTTTCAGCCAATGCTTCATTAAGTTTCCTTAAAAAAGCAATTTCATTTTTTTAATTGTTGATTGATTATTTTTAATTCTTTTTCATTTTCCAATAACAATTTCTTTGCCTTATGAATCCCAAATAATCGGATTCTGCAAGAGGAAGAACACATATCCTGAACAGTCTCATAAGGAAGACCCATGAAAGTTTTTTCTATAGCTAAGCTCTTCTCATAGTCGCAAACCTTTGTGATTCTCTGTTGTTCCTCTTCTTTGAATTTTAATAGTTCTTTATCTTCAAACTCCTTACTTCCAATATTAGCTTTCTCGTCTTCATTATCCTCATTTCTCTCAAATTTAAGTTTATTGTCAGTATCTACGCTCAGAACTTCACAATTTTCTTTGATTTTAACAGTGGAATCCTAATCAGTTATCAATAATTTCATCTTTTTTTAAATCAGCTAGGCTTTTGTAATCAAGTATGCTTGTTACAGAAGAAACAAGTTCAGTATTAAACGTGTTGGTTTGATGTGGGAACATGGCTTGGTGAAATTATTTTCTTTGGATATCCAGCTTGAGAGATTTTAGTCTTTTGATTATATCCATAAGTTTTGTGTCGGCATAGCCTTTTTCTTGCTTCAACATTTTAACTTGATGATTCCATGCAAACAGAAGAGGGTCAAGAAGCTTTTGAATTTGTTGATGATTACTAAGATCAAGAACATGCTTCTTTAGATTATTGGCAACTTTAAAAAGTCAATCAATTAAATCTGACAATTTTTCTTTCTTCATTGCTGCAAAAGAGTCAAACTGGCTTTGTGCCGTTGTGAGATTATCTGATTTAAAGTCTTCTGAATAAGACATTTTATTTAAAAAAATTTAAACAGTTAAACGCCCAAAAGTATTTTTCCTAAAACTTTTAGAATAATTCTCCCCCGAGAAAAATATATTTTTTAAATGTCACTATATCCAATCTTAGCTACTCAGGTTAAGCTGACTTTGTTATATTTTTTGATTTTGAAAAATTAATGAGCCCTCACAATAATTTGTTTTTTTATTTTGAACAAAAACTAATTATTTCTCTCTAAAACCCCCACTTTCTCTCTCTAAATTTATGATGAATACCTTCAAAAAAAACGTCAAAACTTCAATGAATTAGATCCAATATGAGTCTGATACTAAATTGTTGATCCAGTATAATCACACTTGAATCAAATCATGAAGATTATAGATCAAAATAAGATAATCACAATCAAAACCCCTTTGATCTTCAATTAGATTGCTAATAATGTGTTTACAAGTAATCCCTCAATCTATTGGTCATACAATCATTAACTAATTCTAATTACAATTAGGCTATTTATACTTTAGTTTAAATTTCTATATTTACACATAACCCCCTAGACTAAATAACTAAACTAAACATGACTCAAACAAAGTGAAATATATTTTGTTCACACAAAATATATTTATTACAATAAAACTCCTAGTTATCCAAATCTTCAACGTCTCGTCTTGGTTCTTCGTCTCGAACGTATCGGGTTTGACTTTCGCGTTGACTTTGACTGTGATGTTGACTTTTGTTGACTTTGACTATGTTGATAATATAGACTATCTTGTACAGCTCCAACAACATGTTTCTTCTTTTGGTAGAGTAGAATTGAGGTTTAAGACATAAGTATTTTTTTTCCTCGGGGTATACAAGACAACCCATTCTTCAGGAATTTAAAATCCTAGTTTCAAAATATAACAATGATTGTCAGTGATGTCAGTGGAATATTTCTTGTCATAGATCTGAGACACGCTTAGAAGATTGAAGTTCAATTGTTCATACTAGTTCACTCTATCAAAGTTCAACAACCCATTTGTTATAGATCCTTCAAGAGTGATTCTGCCACCTTGTGAATCTCCACCAAATGTCACAGTAGTTCATTGAATATGCTCGAAGTCATAATGGAGGGAACAGTCTCCAGTCATATGTCAGGAGCATCCATTGCCCACATACCATAGGCTATTGGACCTGTATGGATGACCCTGCAAGCATGAAAAGGACTAATTAGAATGTGTAACCCAAGCTATGATAGTCTTGGGTTTCCTGTTCTTATCTATGACAGTGACTTCTTGATATTTTCCTCTAAATTATGACTTAAAGGATGAATTTTTGATTGATTTTTTATGGTTAGCTGATTTTATCTCATCAACTGCAAATGAGGTGTCAAAAGAGTATTCAATCCTTTGGCCTCTATTCATTTTGAGAAATTAGACACGTTTTTTATTGTCAAACATCATTTTTGAGTTATGAAAATAATGAGTTTGTTGGTTGTTGTGATTTTTATTTAATTGACTTCTAGTTTTAGGCTTCAGAAATGATATTGGTGAGATAGGCTTGTTTTGTGGAATTCTCAAGCCTTTTTGCTTGAAGAAACAATCAGATGTGTTGTGGTCAGTCATATCACATACATATCAATATATGTTAAAATAACAATTTTTGGTAGAAGGTTTGTTCATGTCAAAGATTGAACAATATTAATTGAAAAAACAGTTATGTGTTCTATGATTTGACATGTCACAGACGTCATAATGCATGAGTTTGTCTCTTTTGATTGACCTTGATGCCGCAGTAGATTTCCCAATTTTCAACTGAGCATCACTCTTTGATTTGGATGAGAGAGCAATATCATCCTTGTTAGCAGTTTGTTTCACAACACTATTGTTTTTCATTCTTTTTGTGCTGATGTCATTTCCTTAAGCTTTTTCTAACTTCTTGTTTTAGCTGATTTACATGATATGTTTATTGAAAATATCAAAACCAACCCCTTGCTTTGGTTTTGATGATTAAGGATCTGATTTGATATTTATTTTTGAAATCATTGAGATTTTTTTTTGTTTTTTTGTGAAAAGTTTTCTAATTTGATTGAATTTTTTGGAGATTTGATCTCACAATCAAATCTGCTTTCAGCAGTTGGTTTCACAGAGGCATTGATTTTATTCTTTTCTTTGGAAATTTCAGGAATGAATTTCACAAATGGCAATATGGCTTTGACTGGGCTTTTTGATTTAGTTACCTTCACTGACTTGTCTGAGCACTCTTTGATTATGATTGAATAAACTAGCTTGATTCTCTCCTCATTTGTTTTGATGTAAACACATGGTTATTTTAAGGATTTGTAATTTGTGTTATTACAGATTTTGTTTCAATAGTTTTAGGTTCATTCTGTTCAGTAAGAGTGACTGACTCAGGCATGATAGTATAATTGTCATTGTATGGTGGGGGACATGAATTATATCCGATCCCAGTCATATCCTTGGGATCCTTTTATGAATCAAGCATCTCTTACAGCTTGGCTGAAGACATTTGAAACTTTTCAAGTTTCACTTCAGTGATTGATTACTCAGATTTGAATTGAGCTAACTTTTCCGTTAACTGTTCATTTTCAGCTGCAAGAGTATACTTTTCTCCATGTAGTTTTTCAATGTCAGATATGAGTGACTTGATTATAATTTCAAAACCATTTAGTTCCCTTTTAAGCATATCTGATTTTACCTTTTCTTCTTTAACTTTAGCAGCTAATTTGTGATCTGCTCACAATATCCCTGCAGTTCAACAATGCTTTTATCACTACAAAGATAAGATTTTACCTCAGATGGCATAAGTGTTGGGCCATCATTGATGTGATCCATAAGAGCATGGTTTTCAAATTGAGGCTTCACTAAATTAAGGCTTCACTTCCTCAAAAAACATGCTCTAATCACATACTCCATCTTGTCTGATAACAAGAGCATTAGAGGTAGGTTGGCTACTTTCATGGGTTTGATTGGTTAGTTGTGGCTGACTTTGATATGGTTGTTAATGCTGGTTCTGATGATGATATTGATGTTGATTGTTTGATTGAAAGCTTGAGCTTGGTTGTGATGATGATTGGCCCTGAGAACTTTGAAAGTCATTGCTTTTTCTTTTGGGAGCATTGCATTCTCTTGAGAAGTGGCTAGTCATACCAAAGTTGAAGCATTTAACTTTGGATTTGTCATATCCAAGTTTGGTATTCTCATTTAGACTTAACTTCCTTCCTTTTCTGATAAACTTTTTAGCCCTCATGGCTATCATAGTCATCTTCCACTGTAGATCCATCTCTTCCACATCATCTGGATCCATTTCTTCTAGGTCTTCTTGAATCAAATGAGCAGAAGTGAGTCTTCCTCCCAAGTAAGCTTCAAAACTTTCAACAAAGGCATCGTATGTAACCTTTTGTTCTTCTGATCTCTTGTCTTCTGGAATACTAGAAGGAGTGGCAGTGAACCTAGTTGATTGGGATGAGGTTGAAGGCTTGTTGGTTGATGGAGCCGCAATAAATCCAGTTGATTTTACTTGGTCTCTGGATGAGAGGAAATCATCTTCTTTAGTAATGAATGCATTTTCGATAGAATGAGTGTCTATTGGAAATTTGTATGTTTCAATGACTTGAGGTCCACTAAGGTTTTTGCTCATATCATCAAGTTTAAGAGCTTTAAACTTTGCAATCATTATATCTAGAGTTGTACTCTCTAGATTAAGTATGTTTTTTACCATAGTCACATTTTGCTTCCAACTCTCGGGGAGACTGTGCAACATCTTCTTGTTCAGTTCCTTCACATTATATGTAACCCCTATAATATCAAGATCATTAACCAACTGCACAAACCTATGCAGTTGTTTTGAGATTGACTTCCCTTTGGAGTGGGGAAATGTTTCATATTGATCGACCAACTTGCCTTTTTGATTTCAGCTACTTCATTATTGCCTTCACACGTAATTTGTAGTGTATCCCACATAGCCTTTGATGTTCCATATTTCTCCAGTCTTTTGAGTACATCAATTTTCAAAGCTTGTATAAGAATGGAGTATTGCAGGACCGTTGAAGGGGGTCAGTTACAACACAACAACACAAAGAGGAGATTAACTAAAACTTAATCAAACAGTAAACTGGATTAACCAAGGTAAGACACTAAGAACACAACTAATGTAAGAGACAAAACACAAAGAACACAAGTATATGGTTTTCAAGAATGCAGTATATTGCTTTCTCTATGTTCTATTACAAGTGTTACAAAGCATAAAGGAAAGATACAAGAACATGAGATACT
>BJCM01208070.1:0-22565 GCA_018326385.1 Flaveria bidentis
AGAAAGATAATTTTCAAGGTACTTGCATATATTGCTTCTCAACTCAAAGTGTTACAAGACTCTTACAAGCATGGTTCATGAGTTACAATGAGAAACTATGTATAATACTACCTACAACTGGATATACTTTGATACCAGCTGAGATCCTATAACTAAAGCAAATACTACAGTGCCAAACTTAAGGTATATTAGATAAGGTCTTATCTAAGATATGGTAGTCATGACATGTCCATGACTTACCTTTTGTCACCAACTAAAGTTGGCAACTGTGCTATCTAACAAAAGGTGAACAGTATAATAAAGTAATGTCAACTACATGGCTTTTGAGAAAGCGTCATGTAGTATCTTAGAGGTCTGCAGCGGATTGTCAGAGACCATACTTATGTCTATTGGTTCATAGCAGTGTCTTCCGAAGGTTAAATGGCTTCGGAAAAACTTGTTCTTCCGTAGCCACTTATACTTTGGAAGAGGCTACTCCTTTCTAGCTTAAGGACTTCTGCTTTTCTTTATACTTTTCGGAAGTAGTCTTTTGATCTTTACTTCTTAGACTTGATCTTCGGAAGTAAATACTTTTTTCTTCGGAAGTAGAGTTTGCCTTCGGAAGTTGATCTTTTACTTAAACTTCGGAAGAAACTCTATTTCCTTCGAAAGTCCATATTAGCTTCGAAAGTCTTCTGTTAACTTCACCAAAATAAACTAAGTGAAATGGTTTTGGTTACACCAGCCTTTACTTGATCCAACAGATTTCAACTTTCTGTTTAGAGTTTTGACCACAAAAGGAATCCACGTCATCAAAAAACTAACGAGGTTAACTCTTAATTAGTAAGAGATCGTTGGATGAATAAACTAAAATTGAAAGTATCTGTAAACATTTACTAAACTGAAATTAATCCCGATTAATAAATGAAAATTTAAAATTATTAAAATACAATAACTCTGTAATAAATGAGTATTTAATATTAATTCTATTTATTTTGATCGTATGTGAAATCTTATTTTCTTATAATTCCCATGAGATATATAGGTACTTGTACCTTGTCCTTTATGATTTTCCGTTGATTCATTTGACCAGTTTATATTGAATATAATTCCTTTTTATAGCAAGTGAAAGTGCAAGGTGTCCAAACTTCCGTTATATAATTTCCTCAAATAGACAAAGCAAAATCCTAGTATGTTATATAATGTCACATTCTAGGGTACACTATTTGTTCCTAGGATGCCATCTTTAGTTATTTATTGGCATCTTTATTGATTACTTCTTTTTTTTTCATTTTCACTTGAATATTAAAAGCAAAAATTAGGTCTAAGTTATCATACAATAAAATTGTTGAACATGATTTTCAATTTTACTCTAAACTAAATATGGCTTCTGTCTATTTTTTTTCTGATTAAGTTATAACCTATAATCAAACCGTCCAATTTTATTACTGTTGCTATAAAGAAATCCGGGTCTTAGATTTTTGACACCAAAATGAAAAAAAGACCATCTACCTGAATTGACTTAAACCAATCGACTTAGGTCAAGTTTGATACGAGATTTTATAAATAAATTAAACATTTAAAATAAAACAAATAGTAAAAACAAAACATATGTTGTTAGGTTTGTTTAGTGGACATCCTACTTTGGTAATAATAAATATTCTTAAAAGAAGTGATCTTAGATCTCTTAAATGTTATTCTATTTTACAGGTGTCATATGCACTATAAGATTATATAATTATATAATATCATATTCTCTCATATATAAGATTTGTAATGTTTAGCTCCACCTTGAATTTAAAAACACTGAACATATGTATTATCTGTTAGAACAAATTATTAATCAACACATGACTTTAAAAAATATTTAACTATTCTTCAAAAAGTATTATATTCACAATCACCGTTATTGTAGCTGCACCTTCCATAAATAGAGATTTAACTATTTTCAAAAATTATTATATTCACAATCACTCACCCAGTACTTGCACCATCCATAATAGAGGTAAATGGCAACGTAAAGAGTAAATGGCAACGTAAAGAGGTTAATGGCCTCTTACATTGCTTGCTATGTGACGTTTTGAGTGGTCACAACTTTATTTTTATTTTTATTTATATAATTACATTAAAAATCATTAAATTTTTTTATTTACAGTTAAATAATACTTTTTGTATATTTATTATTGTTTTTTCGCTCTCCTTTACTCACATACATTTAAAATATATTAAAAACATTAGAGTTTGAACAATATTTAAAAAAAAAATACAGATTGAACAATAAATTCTTAGATCTTTCACTCACAATCACTTATAACCATATCATATAATATAGAAAATATTATTATATAAATTTAGGAAACGAACCGTAAATTCTCTCAAGGTAACAGGAGAGATGTAAGAATGCTTCACGTTTCGAAGGTGAAAATCCTTTTTGATAGATCATTAGTGAAGAAGAAAAAAACACACCCTGAAGGAAGAGGGAAGAGGTTGTGACTTGATCCGTAAAAAAGTTCAGATTGTTAAAATTTTTACTAGAAAAACATCGATACTATTTTATCACTTCATTCAATCAGGATTCACATGAAATAAAAATTTAGACCTTACTTTCCATTCAAATAATGAAAGTTTGGATTCATAGACCATTAATTAGTAGCTTTACATTATTTACACAGTAAATTGCCGTTTACATGAAGTAAACTAGACACAGTTTTTAGTTGCAGTTTACTTAATGTAAACTATCATTTACGATACAAGCGGTATGTATCTAATCTGGATTAAAAAAACCCAAATGATCAAAAAGCCAAAATTCATTTGGATTAAAAGGAAACCAAACATGATAATCTAAGAACAAACAAACAAACAACATAACAACAACAAAGAAATAAACCTAAAAGATAAAATCTTTATGAGATTTATTGCCAAATTGTTCTAGATCTCTTGGAGCTCATTGAAGATGGACTAATCTGAGGCACCATGAAGCAATTCCCATTGTCAGAGACCCAATTTCTGCTAGATTTCACACCATTTGTCATCTTATAACTAATATTATTATTATTATAATCACTTTGACCAAACACAAACGATGGTCCATTAATCACTTGATCTCCAAATCCAACATTCGATCTGGGCTCAAATTGTTGCATCACATGACCATACCGTGACGCCACCGCCGGCGGTGGCGCCTGAGGCACCCAAATCGCCATTGATTCCGGCGAGAAAGAACCATTCAAGCTTCCATCGATCACATCATTTCCCCAAATTGGCCCCGGATCGTTGTCACCCACCTGCAATTTCTTAAATTGGATCAAAAGGGTGTATGAAACTGCTGATTAAACTTAAAATAGATCGACTGTTACATACCTTCGAGAAGTTCGCAGGAGAATCAAGAAAATCTTCAACGTGCCAACCGGGGAGCATGTCGATCAAATACTCCGATATGCTGCTCGTGGTGGATTGTTGATTGCAGTTATTGGTGGGTTTAACATGATTAATCACCGGAGAAGGAGCTGGCTCCCGTTGTTTCTCCTGCAAGGTCGCCGGAGAAGAAGACGAAGAAGAATATACAGAGCTCGTCGGAGAGAGCTTAACGCCAGTGAGAAGAAAGCGGTGGTGGTTTCGTGTGTGTTCGTTGACTTTATGGATCGCTGAATCACAATCTTTGCACAGAATCGCTCTATCTTGTTGGCAGAAGAAGAAAGCTTTCTTCTCCTGACAGATGTCGCAGAGCGGTGATTCCTCCGGCGAGGGGTGGAGGAGGGAGAAGCGTGGGTGTTTTCCGGCGAGCTTGTTGGCGTGGTGGACGCGGTGGTCGCAGGCGGAGCACAGGGCGGCCTCGTCGGCGGAGCAGTAGACCGCCGCCGTGTCTTTGTTGCAGACGTCGCACTGGATCTTCATCAATGGAGGTTTTGCGGTGGTGATGATGGTGGTGGTGTGAAATTGGGAGTGATGGGTGTTATGGGGGATGATGGTAATAATAATAATAAGTGTGAGATGAGGGGGATAATAATATAAAAATGGAAAGAGGATGAAGATGAAACCAATATTAATGGGGGTGAGTTGGAGGAAACAAAAAGTCGTGATGGTGGAGCTTTTGTTTTTGTTTTTGTTTTTTTTTTTTTTAACTAGACTAGATACGAGTAATCTTAAATTGGATAAGTAGCAATAATGATCCCTAAAGTTTATACATAATTATGGACTAAATCAATGCTAATGGTGAGAGTTAAAAAGTTATTAACCTATTTTAGACAAGTTGAGAGGCTTTAATGTATCAAAAATCAAATTAACTAAAATTCTTTATTTACAATAGAAAATTATGTTGATTTCTTAAGGTTATTAGCGTAAATATTTCCAATAATAGATGATTGTTTAGCAATTAGATTATACTTGTTATTTGTTCTTCTTATACATGTTATCAAAATATCATCTCTCGTTTATTGAACATCTCAATTCCGACCTAACCTAAACATTCACTCAAAATCTTTCGGTATAACCCTCGATGTTCCTTTTCTTGATCTCTCAAACCAAATATCATTGTCACCACCACCACCTACCATTGCATAATCATTTACCGGTTTATCAACATCTTCATCACACACTTGCCTCATAGTATTACCCCAAATATTTTAGTAATAATCGACGTCTCCTCATATTCCACCACCTTATTATCTTTCTATATATTTTATTAGCACTATCACACCCTAACTTACATCATCGCCACAAATGCACACATGAAATAGATAGCAAGACAAACTTGCAAGTCAAATCTACAAATCGTAACCCTAAATGTAGTCAAGGGCTTAAGCAAAAATTTAAGCAGTCTTTTCCTCCTAATATAATATCAACACTAATATTGAAATAATTAGTCTTTTACTAAGGATTTCATTATATATGTGCCCACATCCTATATTAATATGTATGTGGCGTGTTTATGTATATCAATTGTCTTTTAAGGTTTTGATTTTGCATTGATAATCAAAATCAAATAAAAGCCCCTATTGATTAGCAATTTGTGGTTTTACATGAAAGAGGTTTAGTAGACATGATGGATGTGTTTAAGTAGTGGAGGAGGTCTTAACAACGGGGTTTATGACCCATGAGGTAATAATCATATATGAAACCCATGACAACACACAACGATGAACAAAATAAAGCTTAGATGCATGAAATAAATAAAAAAAGAACACTTAAGTTTAGCATGGTTCATAGATGTATAATTTATAACTAGTATTGTTATTTCTTGATTTTAAACAATCTCCCATATTGCATCAGCATAACGTTGTACAATAACAATCTTTTATTGAAACAGAGTGTCATTTTTGAAGTTCTCACCAAGTATCTCATTTACCAATTGACTGCTTCTCGATGCTTGATATTCTTACATTTATACATATTTTTGTATGTTCATATTTGAGATTTTGTAATAGTTTTATGATGATTTGAATAAAATCAGTGCTTGTTTTCGTATATTATCTTTTTAGGCTACAATAAAGGTTTGAACAACATTCACCTATTTATCAAGGTTTGATGCATCTTTTTGAAGAAAAGAGAAAAAGTCGATCACAAAAAACTTGTCGTGGTCTATTGGTTTCAAGGTCCATGAGGACCATGTATGTTAGCGTTGACCTAATGATTAAATAACCTCTGCTATTGGATTACACATCATATTTCGTATCCTTTTTCACGATCCATGATATGATTAGCGAGAAATCCTCATATTTCAAGCGTGTACCACTTGTTGATGACAAAGTTGGGAGCTTTACCGTTGCTCTTGAGTTTTTTCGACTAAAGAAGCTATGAAGAATGTGTTCTAGAGCTTTTGGAGGATGAGGCATGAATATTGAAGATCGTCGAGGATCTGTAATGATGTTTATGAATGCCTTTCTCTATGTTGCTATAAACTAACTCTAAAAGGTTAGAACCTTGATTCTACTATTTTTAAGGTGTTTACTATCTGTTTAATGATTGATGGTTTGAGACCTTAGTAGATGATAGATGAAATTAGAGGTTAAAATGGTTGATTTGGTAAGTTATTGTAGAGTTAATCCAAATCAAAATGGTTAGAGTTTAAAGTTAGCATTATGTTATTTCTTTGATAGGTTGTGAATATTAGCTTTTCGTATATAGTATCACTTTTTTATAAATATTAGATGGTTAAGTTATAACTTGATTAGTTCACAGCTTGCTTCTTAATGTGATGGGGGTTAGTATGTCTATAGCATTAGTCTACAAAGGTTTTAAGATAATGGACCCTTAGTAGGGAGTTAGTATTCATTTGCATTTCCATACGGTTATTGATTTCTTCATAAGAGTGAATACTAGAGTAACCAGGTAGGGTGTCCAAGGCTTTAGTATTTCATTTGATTAAGTTGCATCCTTAGTGGGGGATTAGCATATTCAGGAAATATTATCATAATTAGAGTTGGATGTTGAGTCAAGTAAAAATTAAGCAAAAATATTAAAACCCTAGATGATAAATTTTTTTTATTTGATATCTTTGTAGCTTTTAGTTTAAGTTTGTTTTCACTTTTAATTGTTAGGCTAGATCACACGCTTTTGTTTTGTTATTAATTCAGAAATCATTGTGTATAGCAACGTTGAAATATGCCAAATCATAAACACAACAAAACTAAAAGAAATGGCTTAAAGGATGTGTTCATGCGATCTTGAACCCACACCACCAATCCCTTTAAGTGAGTCGGCACACTAACCAGTTTTGCTACCTTTATTTTGTTATTGAATCAATGTTTGAAAAGGTATTATAAAAGATTTTTAATAAGAAAAGGGAAATGAGTTTTTCCTAACTTTTATCATAAATAAATATAATTAACTATTGCAAATATAATATTTGCATTCTATTATGTGGGAGCATCATAAAGAACCAAAGCGCACACACAATACAATTAAAATAAATAAGATATTGATACGTGTTAGAAAACATTTACAATAAAAATATATAAAATTAGTTGAAACCCTAAATTTGAAAATCTATAAAATATGTGTTTCAACTCATGATTTAAGGAGAATAAGTTTTGCAACTTATGGGTGTTTCATCTCAAGGTTTATGAAGAATGAGATGCTTCAACTTGTTTCATCTCATGATTTAAGGAGAATAAGTTTTACAAACTTATGGGTGTTTCATCTCTAAGGTTTATGAAAAATGAGATGTTTCAACTTGATCTCAACTATTATGGACAATGAAGAGTTGGTTGAAAAATGCACCAAACAACATCAATTCTCTAGAAGCTTTCTTTTCTTTTTTTGTTTTTTACCTCTTTTAAGAATTTCCAACAATTATTTAATCATCTTTATTTTTTTAGGTATAATTCAGGTTTTTGAGTGCATTCAAATAGTATTATTTGCTTTGGGGGTTGTGCCCTAGCTTAGAAATAAATAAGTTCTTTTGACAAACTTATAATTTGTTTTAAGAAACCGTCTTGAACATGAATTCTCACTCACCTTCATCTTTATTATCATCATCTTATATTTCTTGAATATTTATTTATTTGTAATGAATACTTTTGTAATTTATATATGTTTCTTTTATTGTTGTAGTGTATTTAGATAAATAAAAGTGCTTTATTTCAATTTTCAAACGACATTTTTACATTTATAACCATTTGTGTGCAAACACAAGTTGACTTGTGTCAAATAAATAATACACATAACTTGTCACATAAGAACTTGAAATTGGACTGGGTTTAACACGTCCGATAGCAACATGTCGTATGGATGGCAATTTTCCTGTAAGGTAAATGAGATTGTTTTAATCTTTCTATTATAATAAAAAATTAAATTAAAAAACATGTGGTTGTATCATATTACTTTTTTATTAATTTTTTTTTCTTTTCTTTTCTATTAAATGAGTTCAATAATTACTAATAATATTATTAAATTATAGATTAAAAATAGGTTTTTAATAAATTAAAAAATAGATATTTTTATATTAATGTTATTTCTAAAGAAACAAGTTTTTATAAAATCAAGAGTTTTTTTTCAAAACATCAAAGTTTATTAAAAAGTCAAGATATTTTAATATTGGTGTTTTCAAAAAATAAAATATTTAAAACTAAAAATAATATTAATTTAAAGCTACAATAATTTTTAATATTTTATCAAATAATAGTCTTTTTATTTTTTATTTTGTTTAACATTAGTATTTAACACGTATAATACACAAGTTTTGTAAACTACTATTTAATATTACAAATAATTTTTAATATATTATGTATGTTTATAAATTACATGTATGACAAACACATTGATATATTAATGGTTCAAGATACGATGCATTGCATAAAGATTTATTTAATCAAAAGAAAGAGTACATTATGACATTATCTCTCTTGTTTGTTTTCCTTTCTATATTTTTTCCTTTTGTTTTATCTTTTTTCTACTTTTAGATCCGCACTTCCTTTCTGTATAAATGCATGATTGGTACGTGTTTTCCATACCATAGTTATGCTTCCATACCTACCATCTAATATGTTCGTGACTTTCCTTTTCAAAGTACACAAGAATTTGAGGTTTTTCATTACGTGTCGGTCCAGAGGTATGGAGGAGTTTGGAATGCATATAATCTATAAATAAATAATTATAAAATAAAATTTTCTTTGTTATTTGTTATCTATTTAAACCATCTTTTTGATATTTTTATTTTTATAAATATTCTTACTTTATTTTTCCTTTAAAAGGGTATTAAATAATTTAAACACTTAAACAATTTATCTTTCTTCATAAAAATTAATTTGACTAATTGATATATTTTTCTCTCTCATCTATATTTTTTTAAAATCAAACTATGTCTTTAAAAAATTTTTTACTAAAACAATCAAAATTCATATATTTTCTAAAACATTTAACCTTTTGAAACAAAATATTTTAAATCAGTTATTTTTTAAAATAATTATAAAAATATGAACTTTTCTAAAAGCATTTTTACTATAAAACAACCTATATAATTAGAAACTTGAGTTTTTAATAAACAAGATTTTTATAAACAATAAATTTTTATATGAAAATCTTAAAACAAATATATAAAAATGAAACTATTTTGATAAGAGAGTTAAAAATAGTATAATTGTTTTTATCGTTTGAACAAGTACGTATATATAATTTTATACATATCTTATATTAAAATATCGTACTGTAACTTTTCGGGTTTATTACTAACTATAATATGATTAATAAATAAGTTTGTAGACTATCTATTTATCTATATATATATATATATATATATATATATATATATATATATATGTGTGTGTGTGTGTGTGTGTGTATATATATGTGTGTGTGTGTATGTGTATATATATATATATATGTGTGTGTGTGTGTGTGTGTGTGTGTGTCTATAACTTATCGATTGTTTATTTATTTGAAACAACTATTCATATGTAATTATAATCATATTTTATTTTCAAACATGATTTTATAATTCATAAATTTTTATTACTAATTATTTATTGTTTTATTTATTCAACCCGTATAATAAACAGGATATTAACCTAGTATTATATATAACGAATAATTTTAAATATTTTGTACTCGATCATACATTTTGTAATAACGAATAATTTTAAATATTCTGTACTCGATCATACATTTTGTGTGTATTAAATACCTTACAACATAGAGCTTTCATTCATTGCATAAATATTTGAACCTTTAACTCGATCATACATTTTTTAATTATAGTTCCATAACGAATAATTTTAAATACTTTGTACAACCCTACTAATAGAGCGTTTATCATCGATCATTTATGTACAAGTAATGCGTCTAACAAATGAAATAGCAAACAAGTCTGATGCAATAACAACTAGAGCTAGTGGGTCATTACCCCTTCTTCGCCATAGGTTCAAGATGTAGATACGATAGTTTGGTATCTAAGACTTATACATTATATTCATCATGTGAAAAAAAATACAAAGGTGAAAAATAAATATAAAAATAAGTAAAACCCATAATAAATATTTAAAACTAAAAACACAAAACAAGAAAAAAAAACCTCAACAAAAATAAAAACGAAAAAAACTTAAATAAAATTCAAGGACAGTATGATAACTTTATCAAAGTTTAAGTTATAAATTAAACTAAAAAAGATAGGTTGTTTAAAGTGAAAGGGTACAAGTAAACATCCCTACTAAAAGAAAATGATCTAAACAAACTTAATAAAGTGTTGTTCGAACGCATCGATCAAAACTTCCCATCATAAGGTAGTCACTACTAACGGACGTGTGATAAATAACGTTAAAAAGATTTTATATCGTTTATATATTTCAAGCTAACGTCAATGGTTCATTTTTGGCAAAAAGAAATGTACTAATAGTTCCAAGAAAGGTCTATCATTGACTTCCTTTACAAGACTCCGAGTCTCAACACAAGGATATGAGGAAAGTCAATGGGATTAAAAGATATCCTCCACTTTATCAATGCCATTTGCTAATATTCCCCTATGATGCTTGAGTGACAAGTTGGCTAACATGATAATAGTGTTGTTTTTTATAAAAAAAATATTGATCAAATAAACTTTCTAGTAAAATATTAACACTAGCTTCAAGAAGTAAGAGGACCCTTGAAACCTTTATGTTTCCAATTTTAAATGAAATTAAGGGTGTAACAGGGACTTGGGATTAAAAGGAAGTGAAATCTATCGAATTACACAACATGAGTAGTTAAATTAGGCTCTTTATAAAGCTTGTGGTTTCGTTTAGGCTATGTAATACCTTAAGAAACTTAGCAAGTTAGCATCATTTTAGATTTTGTCTTATTGTTTCCATTCATGATAAAGAATTCTAAATTGGGTAAGATTCGGGGATCTCTAAAGCTAAAGGACAAGGGTGATGTATTTCTTGACACTACTCTCTCCGACTATAGAAGATGTTAGCTTTTAAGTTTTTTAGATTAATTTTTTTAACACTATTTTTCTTTAATACTAACAAATTTGAACCCGAAGACGTATTGAACACACCCTTAATTGGGTTTATTGAACATGAAAAATGCGAATTTGGGATGTGCTTGACCTCCAACTGGACGAAGATGCTACTGGACTCGAGTCGAAACATGGATGCGACTCAATTTGAGCCGCAACTGAAGACCAAACCAACCAAAGATGCTTTTATGAACGAGGGTGAGTCATTTATTAATAAGAACTTCAAATAATTAAAATGGTACAAACACCAAGACCCTAACATACGTATTTATACTACTACCCTAACAAGCAAAACATAACCGAATCAACTGCTAACCAATAGGAGATAAACTTAGAAACAAATAACTATCCTAATCTAACTAGACTACAAGTCAAAGATTTAGGGATTCAAACAAACTTAACCCACAAGTTACAGCTCATCCCATCTCAGTCGACACCAACCGAGGCTTAAGACTCTAGCTATGCCTCATTTTCCCAGCCATAACTCGATCACACACAAAATCATCCAACATGCCATGGCTTATATTGGTTCTTTGGCTCGGCTCTTTTTTAGCTTCAAGTTTTAGAATCACACTACTCCCTCTCAATACTTACTTTTTTAACACACATGTCTTAACAAAACTTTGAGCATCTTCACATTTAGTAATGCCTTGGTAAATATTTCTTTTAATTGATCATTAGTAGAAACATAGTTCACATCAATTTGCAACCTTATTATGCAATCTCATTCTCTTGTCCAATTGATGTTTTCCTAATTTATCCACCCACACTTTCTCCCTAATGAAGTTGTAATGAACTTCTATATACTTTGTTCGTGAATGGATTGTAGGTTTCTCATTTAGTATAATTGACAATATGGTATCACAAAAAAAGTACTCACATTAGAACTTACATCTTAAATTAGGTCTTTCAACAATTATACTAGCCATACACATTCTTGACACTACCATAGCTGCAACTTGATATGTGACTTTAGTTGTGGATAATTAAACGTTAGATTATCTTTTACTTCACCAAGACACAACTCCAAATCCAACAATTTACACATATCTACTTATTGACTAATATGTAGAATGATCATAACCATATATAGTTAGCATCGGAATCCCTAGCTAACTAATTCAATCTTCAATTAAAGGGTTGCCTTTGAAGTTTTTAATACTCAAAATTTCTAATATGTATACAAAGGTTGTTGTTTCTAAAGGTTATTTGATAGACTCTTAATGATTTAATAAAAGGGTTGCCTCTGAATCGGTTTAAGATAGACTGTGTTTTATTAACTTAAATGATGTATTTTTAATGGTTCATAGAGTTTCTTAATGGATAAGTTTTAATAAACATGTTGACCTATTCAATGACTACCTCTTATTGAGTTAGGCTTCTTAATAACTCAACATAAGTTTGCTAAAACGCCCTTTAGTAAATAAAAGTAAACGTAGTGGCCAAGTCCCATCAAATAATAAACCCTAGAACTTAAGTCTAGACCCTACTTCCCCATTTTAAGTGAACTTTTTCTAGATTACCTATTTCGTGCCTATTTTAATATTACCAAATAGATGTAGTTGAGCTATCAATGGGGTTCCTAAAAAGGAGGGAATGCGTTCTTTTATCATTAGTTATTAGAACTTTCACCTAAGACCGTTAAGAAGAATTTGAAGAGGCCAACGTTCGAACCTGACAAGTGTTTAAATTTGATCGAACTTCTTTATGCTAAAAGAAAAACATGCCCCTTTAATAAAATTTTTGTTTTATAAGGAATACGAAGAAAATTGCCATATTACATAATAATAAAATTCTTTTATATAAGATAGAAACGAGTTATATTAACAATCATCTTTTCTTAAAACAAAGTTATATTAAACCAATAGTGTCCAAGTCCTTATATAGTAGACTATAAACAACAATAGTGTTGAGTTTTGTTCTAATAACCGGAAAATATTAGTTAAGGGATCTAGTTATACAACCGAGCTATATTACCTTTCTAATTGAGTTCCATAACAAATTATAAAATGTTGGTTATTTTGGGTTATATTGACCAACATGTAGTTGTGTAGTTTTACTAATCTAACTAGTTAATAATCATGTCATATTTCATATTTTCGGTTCACCTATTTAACTAAATTAAAAAAATGGATGGAGTTGGGTTTTATTATAATTAAACAATTCGACTCATCTTACTATATAAATTAGACTAAACTAATTAATAATTATATATAACTTATATGTTTAACCTACTATTTATCGTATGTTTACTACCAATCAACCAAACTCATAACCTATTTATAACTTTGAGAATACAAAATATCAATCGTCTTTGGGTTAATCAATATCAACCTGCTAACCGGTGGCAGATCCAGTAATTTATTTCAATGGAGTCATATTTTTCAAATGCTCCAGTTATATATAAACGGATATAAAAATTGTTGGGTTCGGTTCGGGTCAGATCAAGTTAGTCATATAATAAAAATAAGATACAATAATAAATAAAGAAATTTTTATTATTAGGATGTAAAATAACACATAATATAAAACCAATGATCTTTACAAATTTATATAAAACATCTCTAGTTGTTTCCTGTGAGTTCATTTTTAAAACATTGCATTACACCTTTAATATATAGAAGCTTATTCAAAAAAACTCTTTTTTTCAAATTAACGAATGCAAGAATCATTCATATATCCATCATTCATCCGATTACGTAACTCCATATTTACATGCTTCATTTCCTTTGAGTGACGATCTTAAGTTTTGTCATGTGATCAACAAATTGTCCCTTCTATCTCTTGAGTTACGAATGCAATTTGAAAGTCCATTTTTTTAACTAATGGAGTGTGCGTTCAAAAATACAAATATACAATGGTGTCACTCAAAAAACTCGTATATACATCTCTATATATGATCGAAAATTCATTGTATTCCTTTTACTCCGTCCATTCATGCTAAGTCCGCCCTTGTTAAGTGCTAACATAAATCAGGTAGCTTACCATCCCATCAATCTAACATGACTATCAACTCGAGTTTTTAGGCTAATTTTTTGTCGATCTATCAATGATCATTAGTTCAAGGTGATGTACTTTAATGATCCAATTAGTCGTTAAAAAATAACCTATTTGTCGATCTTAGCATATCCCAAGATTGGCTTTCGTAACTTTAATGATTACTAGGCCACAAATATTTTATACCCCTTACATACCACACCGAAACAATATCTTGAAAGATGACATCCAATTACTTCACCGAATATTATTATTGTAAGCAAATTCCACCAACTACCGGTACAACCTGTAATTCCTACAACACATGAAATCTGGTTTGAATGATCTGTTTGCTTTGACCTTTAGTGGTTGTATGTGATTTTTTTGTTTAATTTCACCTATGACCCCATCTCTCACTTGATACTCTAGTAAAATGTAGATATGGAACGGCAACGATATATCATGGCAAGGGCGGATCCACCCTCATAGGATAGGAGGCTCGGCCCCTGGTACGACCAATAAAATGTCTTGATTTTTTTATCTATAAGTATTTTTAATTTAATTTTTTTTTGAACGGCAAATGTATGACCCTGCTTCGGAGCCATCTATCCGTTTCCCAGCAGGGACCGCACCCTCAACCCTCACATAAGAAAACTCATTGCTGAGAAAATCCTCAGGCTCAACTTTAAGCATTTTACTCAGAGTGAGACGTGATCCATGATCTTCCATTTATTTACATTTCATGAGTACCTCACCATAACCTAACCTGTTAAAGTAAGGATCATTGGTATTTTTTATATAACTAGAAGCTTGGAAATTAAAAGTATAAAAGGGACGAACATAGAAATTAGAAAGTAATTATTATTCTTATAGCCCTACAATCTTCACAATGTTTATTTCGTTTGACTGTTTTTCACTTTCATTTCTAGATTTAGTTTATTTTAAATAGTTAATAATTTCTAGTTTTCTACTTTGTTATAATTTTGTTACGTTTAATAATAGTACTTTTATTTTTCCATAAAAATACTATTTATGACCTGACTCAAATCGAACTACATTCAAATTTGACCCACTTAAGGTTTCTCTTCACAGCGAAAATTTTGACATCCGCCGCTTATTATCGCTCATGCATCCAAAACCATTTCATCAATGCCTTGTAATAATACATTTCATAATAATAGATATCAGGAATGAAATAACAACTAAATAATGCATGTGTTTACTTAGGGAGGGGTATATACATGTTGCACGCCGGTGACAACTTAGAAGTATAGTAATATTAAAAATTAAACTGTTGTATATTATTCATGCTCGTCGTCTTACCAAGCAAAAGCACTTTTGAAAGATTCAAATTTCATAACGAAGCCATTCAGTCAAATAAAAGTACTTTTTAATGTAATTTTTTTAAATCATTAAAACATTATATTCTCTCACCTAATTCCTTTTACAAAATTAATTACTAAAATATTTCATTTGGATTTCTCCATGATGTTGTCGAGATTCTCTTGGTCGACATATTGCCGAACATGTTGGATCTGCTTGTTAATTTTTTTATTAGAAAAACTAAAATGAAAGAATTAATGCTACGTTTCTTGGTTAAATTATCATATTACATTTGATGCATGTTAAATGGTAAAAGATAAAATCATTATAATTGGGCTCGTATTATCCGGACATTATCATCGGTCCTTTGAACTCCTGTACGAATCGTATAAGATTATACGGATCTAGTTGATAGCTTTGTCAGTTAAATATAGGTTATATGACTAGAGGTGACACGATCATTTTAGAAACTCAAAATGAAGCATATGTCCGGGCCTTTTACAAAAAATGTGATTTTAAAGATGATTTTTTGAACTATTTAGAGCTTTAAAAGTTGTATTTTTTATTTTTACTTTTTTATTTACTATAACAGATTAACAACGTATATATTTGCATTAGATGTATGATTAGAAGGAAGATGGATACGATTGGTACCTTACTCATCATGAATCGAAAGCATATTCTAGATATACACACACCTATATGGCATTGAAATTTTACAAAAATAGAAACGCTAAAAACAAACCAATGAGGCATGTATGCCTCCTTCACTGTTAAATAAGTATAACATAATGTTCAAATATCTTCATCAACACATAAATTAATTAGTAGCAGACATTGAAGCTAAAGAAGCACATAAAACACACTAAACAAATTTAAAGTATCTTTTCAAAAACACTAAACCAAACTTAATTCAATCAAACCTAATTTGTTTCGTATGTGAAATTATTGGGTGCTTAGATGTATACACAACATTACTGTCATCCTATCCTTTATTACTAAATATGCAGTTCAAAGTAATGAAACAAACAATACAATTTTCAAAACCCATAATGCTCAATTTGGAGCCGCAAAGTGATGTTCAAGTACTCATACATCGCGTCTACATAAGAATTAGGTTAGCGTGTATGATCGAAGATTTAAATTTTCAAGTGTGATTTACATCATCAATCATAATCAGTAATTATAGAGAACAAGAAAAGAAACATTCCGGAGATTGAAATTCAATGCTTTCTCCACACTACGTCACATCCGCAAAGAACTTGGAGGTGGAAGTAAAATAAGCCTTGTTCTAAATACCGCTAGCTCACATTCAATCCCTTCTACTCATCAGCACCTTTTTAATAATAAAAAAATAAGCATTCCTTAACCCTAATATTAAATCAAAAAAATCAGACATGAAACAATATTAAATTTTCAAATATTACAACTTCGAAATACCAAAAGTCATTTGGAGCTATGTCTAAGAAGCTTTCAAGACCTAGAAAAATACTAAATACCTAGAAAAAACGGTCAGGTCTTTTCATTGCAATTTGTCGCATCTTTCTCCAGACGTTCTCAAACTCTAATCTCAGCTCATGTCACACATATGTACGAAATGATATTTTAGGAATTGGAGACCCTAGAAAAATGAGGGCCTCAAGCCCTAGCTTGGGTTCACAAATGGTGTATGACGTGTATAGCCTCATAAGAGTCATACAGATGGTGTCTAAGGATCTTTAATGGTGTAGCTTTAACATCACCATATGATTAAGGTAGAAAGGCTATCTTAATAATCTGAAACTCATTATATATTTAAAAAATACTTTTTTATATCTCATAACCATTTATGTGTGGTTTATAATTTTTTTAATATGTAGCTATGGTACCAATGTTATAATTCTGCGAGACTTGGTATTTAACTCCATAATGACTCCATAATTTTTTTTAATAGACTTCTTATCTGTATTAGACTTCTTATATGTAACAAACAACACTTAGAAATAATTCTTCAGTCTTAGTAGTTTCTTTATTAATAACAGACTACCCCTACACTTAGAAACAATACTTGGCAACTTTTCTTCATTTGCAGCAGACTACCCCTACACAACAGGCAATCCTTCAACAATACTTATTTCGTCCATAACAAAATAACTCATCCCTAATAGTATTCAATTCAACTATTCTAAGATTATGTGCAAAGACTATGTATTTTTTGTGTGACAAGAAATGTTTGTTGCGTATGTGTAAAAAAGGGTATTTTCTTAACCTTTGTAAAAGGAAGGTTGTTACCTCTTATTAGAGGTGTACAAATTGTTTTTTTAAACAAGTTTGGGTTATAAATCGAACGAGTTTTTTTGTCATGGGGTCTAACCGATTTTTGTTCAAATCAGTTTGGCTCATTGAATACTTGAACCTCTCATACCGACTGGGACCGCTTTGAAACCGGTTTTAAAACCACTTTTGGGTGTGGGGCTACCAAACTGGTATACAAACCAATGGTTCGAATCAGGTTAGGAACCGGTTTGGCTCAACCAGTTTTTTTTGTACACCTCCACCTCTTATCTATACATAAGAGAGGGCAAAGTACCTTACATATTACATGAAAGGGATTAAGTTTTGCTTTATGCAAGAAAAGGTCATATGAGTCATGTATATGTATAAGCATGCTTGCATTTGTTGCCAACATTTATGCGTTATATTAGTAAAGTTATGTGACCTAACTTGGCTATGTAATATTATGATATACTATCATTATGTTATGGTATGTTATGTTATGATACTAAAACTATTATTGTTATGTATTGTTATGAAATGTCAAGTTATGTTATACTGATTTTTTAACATGCATATTAGGTTAAGCGGATATGTGTTTAAAGCTATGATGATTTGCTTGGCATGAAAGTGAAGACGACCTGAAATATTAACGACTAGCAACTAAATTATAGAATTTATTTGCAAACAAAGTATTTTTGTTTTAGGTTAAAGATTATAACTTAATGACTTATGTTTTAACAATGCTCTACTTATATATAATAAAATTTTTAGTTTAAAAACTATGCTACAATGTATGAAATCAACTGTAAGTCATCCCGAGTTAGGGGCCTTACACAAACCAATATCTCTCATAGTCGTAAAAAACACAAGTGAATGCAACCAATATATGTATTCATATTTCATGTCATGTTTTGGTTTACCTGTTTTGTGTTCATCCAAGAATGTGTATTATCTAGTGATCTTTATCAATGATCATTAATACAACTGGTTAAGGTGAGGTACCCATGATATGTAAATAAAAAGGAGGTCATAGGTTCAAGTCTCACTATGAGCAAAATGCTCAGAGTTGAGCCATGAGGTTTTCTCAGCAATGAGTTTCCTCCTGTGAGGGTTGGGGGTGCGGTCCCAGCTGCCGGCTGGGAAACGGATAGGTGGGCCCGACTAAGATAACACATATCCTCCGAAGCAGGGTCGTACATTTGCCGTTTAAAATTTTTTTTCTAGTGATCTTTTAACAATTCTAACCAACTACTATGATTCAAATGACTTTTTACGGTAGGACTTACCATTTCAGAAAATATTGTATACATTCATTAGTTTTCTCTCGTTTCATTTGTTTGGCATTCACACTTGTAAGCACTGTTCCAACGGCTGCTGTCCCTCTTATCCTCACAACATGAAGAAAACATAATATTTTGGGTGTGATGTGACGGGATGACATGTCCATATCAAGATGTTGACACCATAAAGCACATCTTTCATGTGTTATTTAAAAAGTTGTCTCATACACGATTAAACAAATATGAATATATTAAATTCATGAGTTGACGATGGTATGATTAGGAGTTAAAGAATTTCCTATCTTTATAAGTTCAATAGTTTTGTGTATGCTTTTAGATTTTAACTATGGGAATCATACTTTTACCAATATAAATTAATCAACAGAAAAATTCATCGGTGATTAGTAAGGTGTTCTTTCAATAAAATTCATTTCCACATAAGAATTCACCAACAATTGATACCTCTTCTTGGTGTCTACCATCGATAAAAGTTGAGACATTTAATTTATTATCTTACCGTCGATAACAATTTGTAAAAAAATGGTTTTACTAACTCTTCTCAATTATTTGTTATGATGATCTGAGCGGCTATAAATTTCATAAGGCAACAAAATTGTTTGTTATTTATTTACGATACTAGTTTAAAAACTCATGTGATATATGAGTTGAATGAACATATTAAACTAACAGTTAGTAAATAATATTTATAAATTATAAATAATTTTTGAGATAAATGTGATTAATTTATATTATGCATAAGTAACCTCCTTAGTAATAAAATAATAACAATATTTTTAAAAATTTTCACCTTAAAAACTTTTTCTTTTGAAAAGAAAATATTTATAAACAATGTCATTTAAGAAAAACTCTTTGTACTAAAAACTTCATATTTTGTGAAATTTTGTTTTTAAATTGTTTTTTTTATTAAAAAGGAACATGTATTTTATTTATTATTTTTTAAAAAAATATAAAAATGATATATAATATCATTAGCATTTAAATCATTAAACTATTGATTTGTTGTGATAATTACATGTGACAAAATTGTAGTGAGAAGATGACATATGATAAAAGTTATTTGAGTTATGTTCGATTTTCTCCAAAAGTTTTAAATATTAAAAACAATTTTTTATTCGTTGATAAGAATAACAATTTTTTTAATATTAAAAACATCAATTACCTTCAAAATTTACTAAATTGTTATGATTTCAATCCAAAAGTTTTATTGATTGTTTTAGTTTAATCTAGTATAATGAAAGTTTTATACTATAATAAAAAAAACTTATGAAACTTTTAAAAATACTTGACGTTTCTTTTATTTAAAAAAATATTACTTTTATCAAACTTTAATTAGTAAATTGAAATCAACTAAACTTATTTTGCTTTGTTAGAAAAACTGCAAAATAAAATGGTAATGTAATTAATTCAAATCGATAATTTGTCGCATATGAGACTAAAGTGGTCAAAATATTTTGACATGGATTCGGAAAATGCTAACACAAAAGACAAACGACTACTTTAATATTCAAGTCGGCATTTTTCTCACATTTTATTTTTATAACGAATTCCATATTTAAGTTATTTCAATTTAAGATACTTGTAAAGATACAATCTTATACTCCCTCCTAATTTAATTTCAAATCTTTTTATATCCTCATCTTTTTCTTGTTTTTCGTTTTATCTTTATCTTTATTATTTATTATTTATATTATAATATAAAAGTAACTAAGTAGAACACGTGATAAACCATATTTCTTTTTATCAAAATATTTACGTTTTTCTCTACTATTAATAGTTACTGTAATTATTAATAATATTATTTATTATTTAATCTATTTATAAACTAAAACTACTTTTTAATTAATCAAGAAATAGCTCTTTATATTAAGGTTATTTATAAAAATATTTTTTTATAAAAGAAGAATTTTTTTAAAACATAATTTTTTTATCATACAAAATATTCTAAAATTAGTGTTTTAGAAAAAAATTATAAATAAAAAATAATTAAAATTAAGAGTTATAATAATGATTTTTTTAAAATGGTTTGTTTTGAAACAAAATGTTTAGTTTTTTTAAATAATAAGTTTAAAATTTGATATCATTTTCTTATTACTTATAATTTTTACTCATACATAACTTCAATTATGTATTATCTTAGAATATTATTTTATAATAAAAAAACTTTGTTTTATTTTATATTTTATTTATTTAATCTATGTAATACACGAGTTACTAAAGCTAGTTATTATTATGTACTAGGTTAATACTTTGTGTATTAGATGGGTTGAATAATAAATATTAAAATTATTAGCAATGGTAATTTATAAATTATAAACGATATTTGGATATAAAACATTATTGAAATTACTTATAGTAAATCACAAATTATACATGACATTCCCACCCAATTAGTCAAACAATATTTTAACTTCGACAATTAATGATGGCGGTGGTAAAGGAATGAGGTTGGAGCATGAGCATATAAAGCACTAGGTTAGTTCCCGTGTAATACACGGATGGAACAAATAAAAGATTAAATAATTTTTAATAAAAATTTATACATTATAAAATCATGTTTGAAAAATAAATATGATTACAAGTATATATAAATAGCTACTTTAAATAAATAAACAATAATATATATTACTCAAGCTTTTATTTTATAAAAACATTGTGAATTTTTGTTTTTAAAGAGTGTGTTTTTAATAAAAAAGGTTTTTAATTTATTAAATTATATATTTTTGAATTTGAAAAAGGTATGAGTAATATTAGTAGTATTAAATATTATTATTAATAATATAGAGAAATGAGAAAGTAAGTATAATGAGATCTACGATAATTTCATGCTTATTTTAGTTTTTTAAAGGATATATAGATAGGCTAAAAACTCATTAAGTAAACGGATTAAATTTTAATGTAAAATATATATGTAAAATAAACATGAATAGTTACTGTATAATAGTTTAATATAAAGAATAATTAAAATTATATATAGGTAATTACAGGATCGGTGTTTGTCACTTAAACACAATGTTTTCACTCAAACTCACCTAGAACAACACTCGGGTGTATTAAGAATCAATAAGAGTTGATCACGATATATAAAGTAATATAGAACACAGAAAGATAATTTTTCAAGATACTTTTATATATTGATTCTCAACTCAAAATACAAGACTCTTACAAACAGAAGTTGTTATGTCTTACTTGGTTACAATGAGTTTCAAGGAGATCCTATATATAATACTATCTACAGCCAGATATACTTTGATACCAGCTGGGATTCCTTAGCTAAAGCCTATATTACAAGACTATAAGTTAAGGTATCTCAGATAAAGTATTATCTAAGATATGGTAATCAGGACATGTCCCTGACTTACCTTTTGTCACCAACTAAAGTTGGTAACATGTACTATCATAAAAAGGTAAATAGTGGAATAAAGTATGGTCAACAACATGGCTCTTTGGGAAGAAACCATGCTGTATAAGAAGTCTGCAGCGGAGTGTCAGAGACCATACTTGTGTCCACTGGTCATAGCAGTGTCTTCCGAAGGTTAAATGGCTTTGGAAGAGTAAGTTCTTCCGAAGCCACTTATACTTCGGAAGAGGCTGCTTCTTCCAAGGCTTGGAGACTTCTTCTTTTCATCATACTTCGGAAGTGATCTTTACTTCATTCTTCTAAGTCTTGAACTTCGGAAGTATGCACTTATCTTCTGAAGTAGAGTTATTGTCTTCGGAAGTTGGTCTTTCCTTTTATCTTCGGAAGAACTCTACAACCTTCGGAAGTTCCATGTTAAGCTTCGGAAGCCTTTGCATGCAGC
>BJCM01208078.1:0-14298 GCA_018326385.1 Flaveria bidentis
ACCAACTTTCAAAGTTGACCTAACATGTTTCAGGTTTACTACTTGAGAGATTCTTCTTGTACATATAAGACTTGGACCTAGTTTAACTAAATATTTTATTTCTTTGTTTGAATGTATTGTATTTAAATGATTTATTGTCTTGTAATGTTCAATGAAAAATAATATTTAATATTATTCCAACTTATTTAGTTTCATGTGCTATATGAACAATCGTTTCACATTCGTCCGCCTCGATGATTCCGTCGTCGGTCGGGGTGTGACACAAGTTGTGCACAATACATGAGTTTGCGTTTAAGGTTTAGGATTTAGATTCTTATCATGTTACATGTTTTTTATATGACAAACTCTCTTAGATCTTTCCTTTTAATTCTAAAATCAATTTAAAATTCATTTTTATTTTTTTGGATGCCTTTATATTATTGCAACTAACAACAAATATTTTAGGAATGCTTATAGGAATATAGAGTTTAGAATATATAAGGTAATTTTCTTAATAGTCCTTTTTTTCATAATAACAAGCAAATCAAAATTTAATAAAAAATTTAAATTCAAAAGAGACCCGCGGCAACGCGGTCTCAATTTCTAGTTAATATATAAAATACAAATTAATCCCTATTGTTTGTTTTAAGATAAATTTCACCCTAAAGTTATAAAATCAAACTTTATTATTATTATTATTATTATTATTATTATTATTATTATTATTATTATTATTATTATTATTATTATATTTTTTATTAATTGGTGTTATTTTAGTTTTTTTATTTAGTAAATAATATTAAATACTTATGTTTATATTAGATTAAATCCTCTTGACATGATTTCATTCACTTAGGCCTTTATATTAATAGGTAAAATACAAATTAAACCTTTTTGTTTAATTTTTAAAAAAATTAACCCTAAAGTTATATAATCAAACTTAATGCATATATGAATTAAATTCATTTATTATTTTAAAATACCACATTTGACATCTTAAATTTATTTATCATTTGATATTATTTTAGTTTTTTTATTAATTAAAAATAAAAGGTTTACATGTTAAAAAAAATGAAATCAATAAGGTTTACATGCTATTAATAAGGGTAATATCAGAATAATATCATTTTCATGCATTATTAAATTGAACTTACTCATTAAAACTTACAACAAATTTCAAGAATAATAATGCAACTTAAGTGGATTTTATGATAAAGGTACTAGAAGGTATAACCTAAACTATCAAATTAAATCAAATAATAATTGACTCTTACAATCATTTTACTTAAAAATTACTTAAAACTATCCAAATTGATACGAACACAATTCAAACTATCCAAATAATTTTTATTCAAATTCATTATGATCAAAAAGTGAAAAAATGTCTATTGTTGTATGTGCTAATGGAATAAAAAAAGAAATAAAATGGATAAAAAACAAAATGAATTATTACATTTTATAATCTTGTTTGGTTATCCTATGAGAATAAAATAAATATTTACTTTATGTTATTTGTTAGATAGGAAAAAAGTATAAATGGAATACAAAAGTGATTATGGTGGTGATGACTAGTGGTGGTGGCCGGTGCTGACCTATGGTTGTTCCTGATGATGGTGGTCGGCGGTGGTTGTGGTTGTGGTTGCGACAACAGTGGTGGTCAGTTCTGACTATATGTGGTGATGACGATTGGTGGTGGGGGATGGCTACCGATGGTAGTTGTCGGTGGTGGTGGTGACCATGGTGGTGGGTGATGGCTGGTGACAGTGGCGGTGATGCTAGTGGTGGCGGCGGTATTGGCCAGTGGTAGTGGTGGTGGCGGTATTGGCCAATGGTAGTGGTAGTGGTGGTGGCGGTGATGGTGGTGGTGGTGGGGCCGGTCATGGTGGGTGTGGTGATGTTGGTGGTCCGTGGTGGTGGTTGGCAGCCAGTGTTGTTCGATGGTGGTGGGCGGATGGTAATGATGACTAAGACTGAAAGAAGAAATATAACGAAATAAAAGACGGACAAAATAAATTAAAAAAAATAGAATTACTTATATAATGATTCAGTATGTTTATTTCACCAACTAAACATCTATTCCCGCGTATCAACTACCGCCTAAGTTGTCATTTTGATTAAGCCGGGAGTTTAAATCCTAGGTGGATCAAGAATCAATACATGTATATGTCGATGATGTGTCAATATCCATTCTTAAAAAAATAATAATAATAATTACAAGCAAACCAACAGTGTCTTCTACCTGGTGGCGTTACGGTGGTGCTCCGGCGGTTTTCACGATACCACCATTCACCAACAACAAAACAATATGAGATTCTGAAACGGTCAATTCGATCTATTGTTTAATCTCCACTGATCAACAGTCGTCCGTACTTTCGCTTTCAAACCCTAATTTTATACTATTACCTCGACGGAGATCACAAATGGCAAAACGAAGCACAATTCAAGAATATCTCGTTATTCTAACATTCGGAATCAATTTACATACCTTCGTTGTTTCAACCGCGTTTTCGAATTTACCGATCGCTTGTCGTTTCGTGTTTGGAGCTCTTCATCGTCGTTGCTATTTAAATATCACCATGATCTCGTCATTCGTCACAGGTCGTAGGTTGTGGAGGTTCGGTCAGCGTCAAATTTCAATACTGTCTCTTCTTATTGTGCCATTTGGACATCCTTTTCGAGTATTGTTGTTACTGCTACGACGATCAATTCACAGGTTAATGCATGCTACTGTTTGCGATATTTAACTGTGTATTTGATTATTGCGAATGGTATTGGTGGAATTTTATTAGTGAATTGTCTTTCAATGACGAAATTGGCGTGAGTTATGTGTTGGAATTGGTAAAGGAAGTATAGTTTTTCTAGGGTGAGTGATTTGTCGGCTGTTTATCTAGTTATGTGGATTCAATGCATCATGTGGTAGTGTAGTCCTGGTGTTTTAAGAACCTGCAAATGAGTACCTTGAAGTATATCATTGCACAATGTTGATCACATTGTTAGGAACTTAGTATCCATATAATTTGATGGCGAATGATGTTTAGACGTTTAGTGGTTGCTAACATTTGATACATGTTGTTAAGAATCGAAAGAAATTATTGTGGAATGGAGTGAGTGATGGATAATATGCTAACTAGAGGTCTTGAAATTATGAGCTAGTGGCTGTTAATGAGTTCCATGCATTCAGTAGGTTGAGCTAGTTGTTTATTCAAAGGGATTGAAGTATATATAACTAGAGTTTTGTACATAGTCCGGAAAATTATAAAACTAAAAGTTCACTTGTCTACAGGCTTTAGTTAAAGTGTTGATGTAAATTCCAGTAGGAAACTGTACTGTTGTTATACATTATGTGGAACCAGAGGGGTGTGAAGTGTGTATTTCAACACGCAGAGGGTTGTCATAAAACTTTGTCAAACCATATAGGTAGTTGTTATTTATATAAATTTTATACTTTAAAGGGATATAAATATAAATACACACACACACACACACACATAGAGAGAGAGAGAGAGAGAGAGAGAGAGAGACTGGTCTTCAATGACTAAGCACCTATAGAACTTTAATCATTTATAAATACTTCTTCCAATGAGGGGACCTTTCTACAGACGTGATTTTAGAATATGTTGGAGGAAAGAAGGTGCATGATGATAGAGAGAGAGAACAATTTTGCAGATTATGGAACTCTTTTCTGTAGAACAGAATGTTCACATAAGAATTTATTTCAGTTTGCAGGAGTTAACTCATTGGATTAATTAGGAAATCTTGGAGACAAAGTATACATCATCATGTTTAAGGTTCTTCTACTGTTCCAAGTACCAAACGCTGTTGTTCATGCATTACAAGAATATCTTCTCACTCTGGCTTGAGTTTGGTTGAGAAAACTTGTTAGTCCACACTCTTCTCATTCTATACGATTCCATATACAAACTAGTACGTGCTCTGGCAAAATTATAACCAAAGTTATTTTCTTTCATTTTTACATAATGTGCGTTGATAAACCTGAAACTTTGAACCTCTATTAGCAAAAAGATATTTATTTGGATGATTTAGAACTGCATTTCATTGTAAACATCAACAAGAACTTGGTCTTTGTTTTGGGTGGTGAGGTGGCAAACTAGTACTAATATATTTCATTTTTAGCATCTTTTCCTTTGGCTTTTTTTAGCTGTGATATTGTGCTCAAGACAAAAGAATAGAACGTGTGCAGGCACTTCTTTATGATACTATGATAGTTGAAAAAAGAAATCATCGTATAATTCCAGATATATGTTTTAAGCACAAACCGTAGTCTGAATTGTAGCCTCATTCTTGTTCTTCCAACGCACTCTCTTTGGATTTGAATCATGCTTGTTGATCCTCTATCACCCTTGCTATTTTAAGAACTAGAAAAAGAATGTGATGATAATGTGCATTTAATGATGTACTATATTCTGCAAAAAAAAGTAGTTAATTCTATTTAGGTTGACTCTTTCTGGTAGGCCGGGTGTATACCATAATAAAGATTGACTTCTTTGAATATTTGTTCATGTTCAATCAATTTTAGTTGTAACTCTTGGTAGTATTTACCGGATACCATGTAATTTTATCGAGTAGATTTATCAAGCACAGGTGCACAGCGAGAATTATGACTCACTTATTTATTTGACCTCAACAGGCACTGGCATAACAATAAGATCTGCAATATTTTAAAGGATGGATGTAAAGCAATCAGTAGAAGACCAATTCACAAATCTGCATCCATGTATGCCTGTAAACACAAGGATTGCCATAGTAGGAGGTGGCCCAAGTGGTTTGTCAGCAGCTTATGCACTTACTAAGCTTGGGTATAATAATGTGACCCTTTTAGAGAAATACCATACAGTCAGTGGCATGTGTGAATCTGCTGACATTGAAGGCAAGATGCACCTATTTTACATTCCCAGATTATGTAATTAAATATCTTAGTGATAATGTCATGTTAACCTCACTTTATAATTACAGGGAAAGTTTATGACCTTGGAGGTCAAGTTCTGGCAGCAAATAGCGCTCCCACTATTTTTCACTTAGCAAAAGAACTCGGGTCTGAACTGGAAGAAATGGACTCTCATAAACTAGCCCTGATCGACAGTTCAACTGGGAAATATGAAGACATACAGGTTGCTGATGATTATGTCGCTGTAATTTCATTGACATTAGAACTTCAGGTTAATAACTTCACCGATTTCTAGCATATAATTTGTTATTCAGTTTCACTTGGAATTTAAAGATTTCTTATCTCAACTATTTTGTAGGATAAGGCAAAGAATTCTGGTCGAAATGGAGTTCATGCCATTAGTGAGTTTGCTTCAGAACCAGTTTTTGAGTTTCTGGAAACTAAAGGACTAAAATCTGTTCCAAACTCAGTGGCGTATGGATACACTGCCTCTGGGTATGGATTTGTTGAAGATATGCCTTATGCCTACATTCATGAGTTCACAAGAACTTCAATGGCTGGTAAAATAAGACGGTTTAAGGGCGGATACATGGGATTCTGGCAGAAACTAAGTACATCCCTTCCTGTAGATATTCAATGCAACACTGAAGTTTTAGCTATTAAACGCGACTCCTCAAGTGTGTCAGTAAACATCAGGAATAGTATTGGGGAAGTCAAAACTATGGAATTTGATAAAGTCATCATTTCTGGTGCTTTTCCTTATACAAATGGGAAAATCTACAGATCACCATCCTATGTTCCACCAGGTAACAAAGAAAAAATTTAGGGGCGTCTTCATATTGAAAATTTTATTTGTGTCATGTTAAATTAATGTTAATTTTCTCTTGCAACTACAGAAACTGATAATGGATTAATGGATTTGAGTGATCTTGAAAAGGAGCTGTTTAATAAAGTGGAGACAATAGATTACTATACAACTGTCATGAAAATAAAAGGGCTGGATCATTTGCCAGTAGGATTTTTTTATTTCGCTGAGTTCATGAATGATCCTGCAACTATAGGAAATCCAGTGGCGATTCAGAGATTTTATGCTGATACAGATATTTATCTTTTCTGGTCTTATGGTAATGGTGTTGATGTTAAGGGACCAAGGGTCACTGAACTTGCAATAGAAGTGGTTAACAGAATGGGGGGTCAAGTTGAGAGTGTAATATTGCAGAGGCGGTTTAATTATTTCCCTCATGTTAGTTGCCAAGGTATGGTATAAAAAGTTAATAAGCTCATTTGTGGACTCCATTAAATCATATCAACAGTTAAATAATTGTTTATATATATAAAATGCAGATATGAAGGAAGGATTTTATGATAAAATGGAGAATGAACTTCAAGGTCAACAGAACACTTACTATGTAGGCGGACTTGTTGCATTTGAGCTTACAGAGAGAAATTCTACGTATGCTATGAATCTAATTCGCAAACACTTTTCAAATAATGATCCTTTGCCAAAGTTTCCATATGTGAAGGTAAATTAATATAATCATTGGATCAGAACACTACTATTAGAGGTGTTGGTGTCAACCCATTTAGACATTTACTTATTAGATGGATTCTCTTGGATATATTTTATCTCTAGCAAGTCATACATGTCTTTTTTTATTTCCGGAAAATCACTTAAAAAAACTGGTCAAATGATAGAACGTCATCAGTTCTGGGGTGTTTTAAAATTCATACCTTCTAAATTATTTTATATAAAAGTTAATTTTATTGATGAAATAACATAATATTAATTATCATATTTGACACATTAATTATTTACAGTAAAGTTTAAAAATGGCACTAGAAGTTTTTTGTCCGTTTTGCCACCTCTAACTATAACTGAAATCCATGATTTAGCCTAGAATCTGGATCATTTGTTATTGTTGAACTTACTGTTTTTTTATTAATATATCCCCTCTATTTTGCAGAGATTGTTTCCTCTTTTATCAGATCGCTGGGACAGGATCCCTGAACCGCTGGATGAATATCAGGGAGTAACATTCCCCGACTTAAATAGTCTTGATGGCTATTTAAAGCATTGGGGAACTCATGAAATCACTCGAGAAAAAACACTCTACACTTGGATTAATGATGAAGGCGAGGAAGCAAACAAGAGGACTTATGCAGAACTTTATGCCAATGCTTCTTGCATTGCTCATAAGCTGTTAACAGGCTTGAAGCCTGTTATCAGGCCTGGTGACCGGGTCTTGTTGCTCCATGTTCCTGGGCTCGATTTTATAGATGCCTTTTTCGGTTGTTTACGAGCCCGAGTACTCCCAGTTCCTGTCCTTCCTCCTGATCCCCTTCAAAGAGGTGGCCAAGCACTTTTAAAGTTAGTAAATATTGCTAAATCATGCAATGCAAAGGCAATTTTGTCAACTGTGCTTTACCATGGAGCTGTAAGGGCGGGTTCTGTAAAGCAATTGATCTCATTAAAAGGCGGGAAAAATTCTGCAAAATGGCCTGATCTTCCATGGATACATACAGATTCACTTGTGAAGAATGCTAAAGGCATGAGCTTTGACGTTAAAAACGATTTTGAACCAACGAGGGATGATCTTTGTTTTCTTCAATTTACTTCCGGATCAACTGGGGATGCTAAAGGGGTGATGATAACACATGGTGGGCTAATTCATAATGTTAAGCTGATGAGAAAGTTATACAAGAGTACATCAAATACTGTATTAGTAAGTTGGCTTCCTCAATACCATGACATGGGCCTAATTGGTGGACTTTTTACATCTCTTGTTAGTGGCGGATCTGCAATTCTTCTCTCCCCAATGACATTCATCGTGAAACCTTTATTATGGCTTCAAACTATGAGCAAGTATCGAGCCACTCACAGCGCTGGCCCCAATTTCGCATTCGAACTTGTGGTCAGAAGATTAGAGGGCGTCAAAGATAAAGCATTGGATTATGATCTTTCTTTTATGAAGTTTCTCATGATTGCTGCAGAACCCGTTAGGCAAAAAACTCTCATGAAGTTTATTCAGCTCACTGCACCTTTTGGCCTTTCTCAACATGTCATGGCTCCTGGTTACGGATTAGCTGAAAATTGTGTTTATGTTTGTTGTGCATATGGAGAAAAGAAACCCATTTTAGTAGACTGGCAAGGAAGGGTATGCTGTGGTTATGTGGGTCTGAGTGATGAAGATGTTAATATTAAGATAGTTGACCCAGAAACTGGTTTAGAACACAATGAGCCTGGGAAGGAAGGAGAGATATGGATTAGTAGCCCGAGTGCAGGAGTTGGGTACTGGGATAAAGAAGAATTGAGTCAAAATACTTTCAAAAATTTGCTTGAAAACTGCCCTGGTAGAATATATACAAGAACCGGGGATTTGGGAAGGATAATAGATGGAAACCTGTTCATCACTGGAAGAATAAAAGATCTTATTATTGTTGGTGGAAGAAATATATATTCAGCTGATGTTGAAAAGACGGTTGAAAGTGCTTCTGAACTTTTACGCCCTGGTTGTTGTGCTGTAATTGGCGTCCCAGAGGAAACATTGTCAACAAAGGGGATATCGGTTCCGGATGGTTCTGATCAAGTTGGTTTGGTTGTGATTGCAGAGGTTAGAGATGGCAAACCCGTCAACAAAGAAGTAGTTCAACAAATTCAGGCCCGGGTTGCAGAAGAGCATGGTGTCTCCATTGCTTCTGTTAAGTTAATCAAGCCTCGAACCATCAGTAAAACTACCTCCGGAAAGCTAAAAAGATTTGAATGTCTTAAACAGTTTACTGATGGAACTTTGAATCTCGTCCCAGAACCAATTGTGACCAAGAAAAGGTTGATGCGGTCCTACACAACAGGGTCATGTCGAGAAGGGAATACACCCAGGCCTGGTCTCGTGACAAATCACCCGTTGCCAGATCTCTGGCCAAGTCACAAAGAGATTGAAGAATTTTTGAAGGGTTTAGTTTCAGAACAAACAGGAATTTCAATCAACAAAATCTCAACAACTGAGGGATTGACATCTTATGGGATTGACTCAATTGGTGTGGTTAGAGCTGCACAAAAGCTTTCAGATTTTCTCGGGGTTCCCATTGGCGCAGTTGATGTATTCACAGCTACTTGCATTTCAGATTTAGCAAGCTTCTCAGAAAATCTTGTAATGAAATCTCAACCCAACCGAACAACTAAACCGTTTTCTGTTCTTCCAGAACATGGAGACGACAGTAATGTTGACTTGTTGACCGAGATTTCAACACTTCATCAGTTTGGTATCTGGACATTGCAAATATTTGCACTTGTGTATATGTGCATGATGCTTGTTCTTCCTGCTTATCAATCAATTTCCATGTTCATGAAATTGATTCCTTCTGGACATTCATTGATGGGGTATGCTGCTTCTTTACTAGTGGCTCCTATTGTTTGGATCTTCTGCATATTTTCTACTTGCATCTCGGTGGCGTTCTTCGGTGCATCATTTCTCCAGCCAAATTACGCTTTGACCCCTGAGGTGTCCATTTGGTCAATTGATTTTGTGAAGTGGTGGACCCTGTACAAGGCCCAAGACATTTCTTCTAATGTCATGGCGGTTCATTTGAGGGGGACGGTTTTTTTGAAATACTGGTTTGAGATGTTTGGTGCAAGAATTGGTTCATCAGTGTTGCTAGATACGGTCAATATTACAGACCCTGCTCTCGTTTCCATAGGAGACCAAGCTGTGATTGCAGAAGGTGCATTGGTTCAAGGACATGAAGTGAAAAATGGAGTTTTGAGTTTTCTGCCAATCAGGATAGGCCAAAGGTCTGAAATCGGTCCTTATGCTGTGATCCAGAAAGGAAGTGTTTTAGGTGAAGAGGCAAAAGTTGGAACTTTACAGAAAACGGAAACTGGAAAGCGTGTTTCCAGATCAGGCAGGCGTACAACTGTTCAAAAGGTAATCTGTTACTTCTTAATACCCGAATATTTACTTATCGATTGGTCAATTCAGGTTATGTTTAATCTCTAACTAGTCGAATAAAAGATAGCTTAAATGGAAACAAGTTAAACTGGGTTTTTCTTCAGTAGATCATTATAAATAAAATATTTTAATACTTGTATATAAAATGGGAAGAAATGTGTTGTATTAATCTGCAGTAAAATCACCTGTGTTTTGACATGTTACCTAACTCGCCTGGTCTGACCATTTTGACATCTCTAACGGTTTATTTAAGTGTTGATGCTTCATGTTTTGTGGGTGTTTCATCTCAGGATGCATCAAACGTTACTCAGACTGAGGCTATCCATCACCTGATGGGTATTTATGTGGTTGGGCTTCTAAGTTCTGTATCATCTGCAATTGCTTACTTCCTTTACATCTCTTTATATCAAGTATCACCATCACCTAAACACTTTGCGTTTCTCTGTGTTGCTGGAGCTTTCCACTGGCTTCCTTTCACCATTATCGCCTATGCATCCATGATCCTGACTACCTCAGTGCACCCACTGACCTTTGCCATGACACTAGCCGCCGCTTACCTGGCTCATGGCTTGATCCTCAGCCTCCTAACCTGCACTGTCACACGGTTCCTTGACAAAGAAGACGAAATCCCATTTCAAATGTGGCTTCGCCACCGAATAAACATTGCTTGCCACCTTAGATTTGCTAAGCTGCTTTCTGGAACCGAAGCGTTCTGTGTGTACTTGAGGCTGTTGGGTGCTAAAATTGGAAACCATTGTTCAATTCGAGCCATCAATCCAGTTTCTGATCCGAGGTTGATTTCAATTGGTGCTGGTGTGCATTTGGGTGACTTTAGCAGGATAATTGCTGGGTTTTATGCGAGAATCGGGTTCAAAAGTGGGAAAGTCAACGTTCATGATAATGCAGTAGTCGGGAGTCAAAGCATTTTGCTTCCTGGTTCAGTTGTTGAAAACAATGTGATTCTTGGAGCTCTTTCAGTGGCTCCAGTTGATTCAGTTCTCAAAAGGGGTGGTGTTTACATTGGGTCTGAAACTCCTGTTATGATAAAGAACACCATGCATGCTTTAGATGACCGCATAGAAGAAATGGATGTGAAATACAAGAAGATCGTCGGTAATTTAGCTGCTAATCTTGCTGCCACTACTCTCAAAGTCAAAACAAGATACTTCCATCGAATTGGAGTTAGCGCAAAGGGAGTTCTTAAGATTTATGACAACATTAAGGGGTTCCCTAATCACAAAATCTTTTACCCCGGGAAGACTTATCCTGTTATCATCAGACACAGTAATAGCTTAAGTGCAGATGATGATGCAAGAATTGATGCACGTGGTGCGGCTGTGAGAATACTAACTGAAGCCAAACCTGAAACCCCACTTCTTGACCTGACTTTGAAAAGCGGCAATGCATTCTACGCGAGAACGATCTCTGATTTTGCCACATGGCTTGTTTGTGGGTTGCCAGCACGAGAGCAGCATGTGAAGCGGGTCCCACACGTGCGTGATGCCGTATGGACATCACTTCGAAACACTGATTCATTCACTGACCTGCATTACTTCTCAAACATATGCAGGCTTTTTCGGTTTGAAGATGGAAGTGAAATGTATGTAAAGTTCAAGCTAAGACCTTTTGATGATAAGATCACTGAAGATTCAGGTAAGGTTGAACCAATTGGAATTCTTCCTCCAGAAACCGGTGCAATTCCAAGAGATGTTAATGACAAACGGCCACCACTTTTCCTTGCTGATGATTTCAAAACGCGTGTGAGTCAACCAGGTGGAGTCCGATATATTTTCCAGTTACAGTTCCGACCTGTACCTAAGGATGACATCACCCAAGACGTCGCCCTTGACTGCACAAAGCCATGGGACGAGACCGAATTCCCTTATGTCGATGTGGGAGAGATAACAATTGACCACAATAACACCCTGAAAGAATCAGAAGAACTGGAGTTTAATCCTTTCCTCAGATGCAACGAGGTGGATGTAATTCGCGCCACATCAGCTTCACAAAGTGCCTCAATCGATCACGGCCGTTCATTGATATATGAAATATGTCAGCATTTGAGAAACGGTCAACCGCTCCCCGAGGCCTGGAGGAGTTTCATCGAACAGTCGGATGTCAAAGTAGACCTATCGGGTTGTCCAATGGCCGCCAAGTCAGCAACCGAAAACAAGATGTCAACCGAAGTGACTCTCACAAAAACCTGGTACCAAACTTCATGGACACTATTCGGTCAACCACTGTTACAAACATTCTTGCCTTACTACCTAATGGGATTACTGATCGCGGGCCCTCTAAACTTAACCTTCTATATTAAACAAACAAACGGATACCCGATCCAGTGGCTACTACCCATATTCTGGGTGTGTTCTGGCATGTGGGCCGGATTAGCCTGTGTCATCGCGAAATGGGTACTAGTCGGAAAGAAGAAAGATGGTGGGAGTGTGCTGATATGGGGGAAAGAAGTGTTCATGGACACGATATGGCAGGCGTTCAGGACACTAGTAGGCGAGTACTTCATGGAAATGGTGAGCGGGTCGTTCATGTTCAACGTGTGGATGAAGATGATGGGATCAGAGATTGATCTCAACCAAGGGGTCTACGTGGACAGCATGGGGGCGGTGTTGAACCCCGAGATGGTGGAGATCGAGGGGGGCGGGTGCGTGGGGCGCGAGGCGGTGCTGTTCGGGCACATATACGAAGGTGATGGTGGTAAGGTGAAGTTTGGGAAGATTAGAATTGGTGAAGATGGGTTTGTAGGGAGTAGAGGTGTTGTTATGCCTGGAGTTAGTGTGGAGAATGGTGGTAGTCTCAGTGCACTATCACTTGCATTCAAGGGTGAAATCGTTAAGTCAAAATAGCTTATGGTATGTTGTATGTTGTATGTTGTTTAATAACGTTGGCATGCATCATATCCTTGATGTATCAAATAAGATGTTTCACGTTTATTTAACTAGTAATATTAAATGTGTTTTTGAGTATCTTAAACACGTACTGTTTAGTATTAAACACATTTTTTATATCCTTCTTTCCATAATAATATGAGATGGGGTGCTTCCGTGCTTGTTTTATAGTATTTTAATATTTTCTTTGTCGTCGATTTCTTCCTGAATCAATGCTTGATGAAAGTCTTATATTTTATATTTGTGTTTTTTAATTCCTTTGAAGTCTATGTCTTAAGTTAGACAATAATCAAGTTTTAATTTGTTTATAAGTAAATTTACTCGTATTTTTAAACTATAAAAAGCTACTCAAGTTCAATATTGTTTTATCACTAGTACAGAAATAGTTTATTAGGGCGGTTAAGATTGTTTGTTAGGGCGGTTTCACACCGCCCTTAAAAATGTTACTTTTAAAAAATACTCATTTTATGAGGCGGTTATTTTATAGGGCGGTGAAGTGTTATTTGGGGCGGTTTGTTATTTTATAGGGCAGTTTGTGGATTCATTTTATAGGGCGATTTTTTGCATATTATAGGCGATTTTTTGCATATTATAGGCGATTTTTTGCCTAGGGCGGTTTCGGCGATTTTTTTAATTTTATAGGGCGGTTTTTTAATTTAAAATAAATATATTTAATTTATTAAATATATTTTTTTCAGAATATATTTTGCTAAATTTCCAGATACATTTCACTTCTACTCCCAAACTCAACATATAAATCTAATACCATACTATTAAAACTATAAAGATACATTATAAAACATCAAATTGATTGTATAATAATTCTCAAGCGATCAAAATAACAATAATATTACAAACATTTAGTGTTTACTATACAAAATTTCAATATATAACACAATAGTACCGTAAAATACGTTGACGTCTACCTAGTATGCATTTTCCTTATAAAGTGCGGCATTAATTGTAAAATCAACTTGTGTGGCACCTTTCTTGCTTGTTGTGTGGCAGTTTTGAACACTCCACCATGAACTTGTGTTACTCCTGTAAACTTAATATCCAAAACAATATCAATAACTATATAAATATTCAAAATACTGATATGTGTATGTATGTGTTTTTCTAATTATTTTCACCTATAACATTCGAGACGGTTCGACATCGTCCGCCATGCTCACGACCTAAAAGTCGAACTAGTGGATCTTGTTTCCCTTTACCAAAAGTACCTTCCATCATCATTTCATGCTCAAGACGAACCTATAAGAAATGTTATAATAATCGATTATTATATATATAATATTACATAACAAATAGAATATATATGTACGTGATGTCTCCAAATTCATACGTGTTTTCTTTCTTGTTTTTAATTGCTCGACCCGCTAAAAATATTTTAGACCGTTCATTTTCAAGTTCTTGTAGTTGTGGATAGGTTTCTTCAAGTTGAGTCCATCGACCTCCAACATCAGGATTGAAACCTCTATATCCGGTTCGTCCTACACGAGCTTTATCTACATTCGCCTTCGCACTTAATTTTGCTTTATTACTTTTTGCCTTCACACAAATC
>BJCM01208084.1:0-29424 GCA_018326385.1 Flaveria bidentis
ACCCACTCCCACCACATTACATTACATGCCATCCGTAGCGCTAAGAGATAAAACAAATATACACTTATCCTTGAAGTAGATACTACATTTATATTTTACAAAGTTATAAGATTGTAGAAGAGCATGATAAACAAAAGTATAAAACATAAAAAAGAAGGCCCAAAACCTTTTGATCTGCCAATGTCTTTGAATCATCCAAGACTTCTCCAGATGATACTAAAATGAGACGCTGATCATTAATTGGTTGATCAATGAGGTCATGCAACTTTTGCTTAATGTCTAGGATCTTCTCGGTAGCATCGCATTGAATGAAATATGTTGTCTTATTGCGCTTAACACGAATATACATAGCCTGCGCCAAGGTCATAAAAGAGAAACAAGTTATTTTTCATAAGGAATATAATTAAGAAAACATAATGAACATTTCTAGCGAAGTCAACGATAACGGTTAACCTTCCACTTCAAAGTGGCTGCATGCAACATTCCGACACTTATCTATTTCATGTATTAGATATGATGGAATTTTTTTCCCATGGCACATATATAATCATTAACAAGAGCAAGCAATTATTTGTAGTTGGGACTTAGGACAAACATATCATGATTTACCAATAAGAAAATTAAAACTATAAACCAAAATCACAAAGGACTAAACATGCCTCCAGTGATATAAAAAAAGGAACCTCAAAACAACAGTATTAAGATCCAAGCAAATAATAAATTGGCTGTCAAGAATGGTTCAAGACAAACAGATTCAAGCCATATTCCAGCCAAATCTGAATATTCCAGCCAAATTCCGGTCTTAACAGCTAAAACTAGTCTGAAACATCCATAAATGGCCTGGAAACAGTCTAAACGTCTAAAACCTCTAAAAGTAGGTTTGTTGCCTTGCTTAAAAAAAACCCACACTTCTTAAGCCCCTTGAGCCTTGGCCCAAAGCTCACCTCTTTGCGCCTTGAGTACAGCTAGCACCTTTAAGTACCTAGATTCTACCATTAATTATGTTGTTTTTTTACCAAAAGATGTTGGCTTTATCCGCGTTGCTCTGTAACTCGAAGCAGTTCAATACCCATGAAAAAAAATAAATGGTATGGTCATCACAATCTTAAATGGAGGCTAACGTCACTCTTATAACACTAGTTACAAAAAGCCCGGCCTACTTCTACTACAATTGCAGGGCATCTCCTCAAAGCACATACGTACATTACTGCTTGCCAAATTAAGTTCTGATAGATTATCCTTTTTTGGTAATAAATAATAAGTATAATGTACCTCAAATAAAGGCAGAAACAAGATTACTGGTATTACATCATTATTAAAGAGACGACTTGAATAAAAAAAACTTCCTCTAATAAACAGCTCCCTTCAAACACAAGATTGATACGGATGTAGTTGCATCCAACACCACTTTTAACAACTGTTTCTTGTAATTTTAAAAACCATAGACATATTTTAGTCGAAAAGAAACAAATTTGACATCCAAACTGAAAATGTAGCTTGTTTCTCATCATATCTAGTTTTCTGAGTTATATTAAAGATCCATTAGAATTGAAGAAAAAAAAAACTAAAACATCATATAGAATTCAGCATCAAAACTACATCTGACAATGCTAGATGAAGAATCTCTTGATCTCGTGTAAAATTTGTATAATCAAGCCAGTTTTAGAGCAAAACTCCTAACTTTTGATCATTGCATGTAATCAAACGATCCTTTTCAGCATGCACTACCAATTTGATCATAAAAAAACAGGTTTGTTTCTTGCTCTTATCGATCCTTAACAAAATGACTAAAGACAAATTCCACCACAGAAATCGAACATCATGCAATTCTCTTACCACACTCAAGCTTCCATACCCACATCATCTTCGCTAATAACAACAATTTCAACGATTGATCTTGCTAATAGAGCAAATCAATATGGCAATTCAAGCAAATTACACTTCAATCAGATTTTAGCCCTAATTTTGACAACGGCAATCACAACTAATATCAAAATTCAATAACTAATGAGAGTGATCAATTAACATTGAAGGCAAGTTAATGAAGAGAAAAAAAAACAAACCATCTGAATGCTTTGAAGCTCCGACGACGATCTTACACTCAAATGTTCAACCGAAAGCGGTAACTCGCCGGAGTCGTAGACGTAATTTAGGGCTTCTACTTCCTTTATATGCTAAAAAGAGTAAATTGCACCGATGTTCCTATGTTTTGAGAAAATAAATAAATAAATAACACTTGATGTAATACTAACTTAAAATGTATGCATTGGGTTCAGCTTAACAAAATTGTTTAGAGTTAAAATGATAAATTCTTGTGTGGTGAGTTATGTTTGTGTGAGTTGATGGTTTAGAAAAAAATTTAGTGTGGATATAACAAGTTGAATATATATAGTTGTTGAATTGTTATACACTTCAAATCTAACTAGTTAGAAATAGTCCGTGTTTCGCGGGGATTGGCAACCGACACTAAACAACACTTTTTTGGCACACTCAAATAATGGTTATACATTAAAATCAATGGTTCGGAGTTGACGGATCATTACGACTGCAAACGGTGTGTTCACCACACCGAAACAACGAACACCACGTCATTTGTTTCATCGTCATCACTTATCCATATGTGCCAAATGAAACAACTAGATCGTATTAGAGCAATTCCCAAACCAACAATCATCAACAAAACAATATTGAGAAGTCTTTAAATAAGGCCATCCTTATATTTATCAACTTGAAATCTGGGTTATAACAAGAAGAAACCCCACACACCGAAGACACGACAACTAATCATCATTAACGGTCTCAGATGAACATGTATCCATCATCATCGACCAAATTCGCATCCCAAGAGAATAGGCTCAATCGAACTCACATTTATCATCACCGATCTAAGATACGTCAAAAGAAAACAGTCTCAGATGAACATAGGTTCATCGTCATTGACTCAAACAATTTGAGAGTTCTGATTATAACCCTCGAGGATGATAACACATATGTCACAAAAGGCTAGTGTAAGGTATATAGAAAGACTGGTGCACCCAAAAACAACCCAAGTGCCTGCATGCATTCACTTGGTACTTAGTAGAAGTTGCTTTGGAAGTTTTACACTCTACACAAGAAAATATTCTAAGTGTAAAATATTTCGAAGCTAAGACCAATATCTTCCAAAGCCAAATGAAGTAAAGCCCGATTTCTTCTGAAGACTTAAAAGAACATGCTTTCTCTGATGTACTTTTGCATAAAGCTGAACAACTTTCAACTGCAACACTGAAGACTCACCAACTTATACAAGTTGGTGAAAAGGTCCATGCTTTTCATTGGAGGCTTGAGTTTGTAACTTTCTACTTTATATACATTTTATCATTTTTGTAATGTATTAGAATGTGAGCTATGACATGTCATAGTCACTAGTCAAAGGCAAATCTGCCTTTTGACTCACATTTATCTTGTTGTCTAGATTAGTATTTTCAGCTGCCTTTTAAAGTATGGTCGGCTGTAGGATGTAGTATAACGAATCTCAAGTCCTTGTATCTGAATGTATGCTTTGTAACACTTGTAAAACATTTTGAGAAGCAATATAAAACAATCTTGAAAACCAATACTTTGTTGTTCTTGTAAGTATCAGCCTAGGGGGAGTTTGTAAGGTTTCATTTAAGGCTGATGCAATCCAAACATTCAAAGTCTATCCTGCATGCATGCACAGACGTACTAAGTGGAATGCTTCAGAAGTTTCACACTATGCCTTAGAAAATATTTTAAGTGTGAAATCTTCCGAAGCCAAGACCAATATCTTCCGAAGCCATATATGAAGTCTTCTGAAGCTTCAAAGACAAAGTCTTCCGAAGCCAACTCATGAAGATAGATTTCTTCCGAAGACTTTTGAGTAATGCTTTATCTAGATGTACCTTTTACCATAAAGTTGAACCATCTTTCCGTTGTGACTCTGTTTGACTCACCAACTTTTACAAGTTGGTGAAAGGTCCATGCTTTTGGTAAACTGTACATTAAGGTCTTGAGTCTGTTGCTTTCTACTTTATTATTTTATATCCTTTGTGTAATATATTAGGATGTGAGCTATGGCATGTCATAGTCACTAGTCAAAAGGCAATCTGTCTTTTGACTCTACATTGATTTTTTTTGTTATCTAGATCATGTATCCAGCTGGCCTTCAAAGTATGGTCGACTATAGGATGTAGTATAAAGTATCTCAGGTCTTTTGTATCTTTAACTTTTATGCTTTGTAAACACTTATAAGGAACTTGAGAGCAATATACAACATTCTTGAAAACCAAACACTTGTGTTATTGTTTTTGTTCTTGTTCTGTCTCCTTATTACTTGTGTTTCTTAGTATCAAAGTATGACTGGTTACTAGTTCCCCATTTGATCTGTTAAATGTTCTAACTCACTCTCTTCATTGTGTGTTGTGTTGTAAGTGACCATCCTTTAAACAATCCTGCAATTGGTATCAGAGCATTCCAGGCTCTTGATTGTAAGATCTCACCATCTTAATATCCCTCACACATACAAAATAATTAACATCTCAAATGGCAGCTATCACTAAAACTGATATGAAAACTGGAACCATGACAAAGTCCCCACTGATCACTCCTGAAGACTTTGACACTTGGTGCCAAAGAATGGAAGGTTTTATCAAGTCACAAGACTCCAAGATGTGGGAATCTATTGTCTTTGGACCTTACATACCAAGCACATCCTCATCTACTGGAGGCAATATGATTCTAAAGGCTGTGGCCGATTACTCTGATGAAGACAGAAAAAGAGTAGAGATTGATCAAAAAGCCATGACAACCCTTCAGACTGCTCTTCCAAACTCTATATACAAAGGTTTCAAGAAATGCAAAATAGCTAAGCAGCTGTGGGATGCATTGAAACTAATGTATGAAGGGTCTACTGAAGCCAAGGAGAACAAGAAGGATCTCATGAAGCAGCAGTTTGAAAATTTTTGCTTTAAAACATGTGAAACCATGACTCAACAATACTTCAAGTATGTTGAGATGGTGGAAACTATAGTGGATGTTGGAGTGACTCTTGAAATCAAGGACATTGTAAGGAAGTTTATGTCCTCTCTTTCTAGACAACAGACATATTATTGTGTTGTTATCAAGAGAACTGAGAACCTTAAGACTTGTATGGTATTCTCAGTGGATACCAGATAGAGATGAACATGCAAGGTTCATCTTGTAACTCCAATAATCAATGAGTTCAGCCTTGCATGTGACTGAAAAGATAACATAGAACCTCAACATCATCTTATATGCTACCCTGACAACTCATAAAAGGGTCCTTTCATCATCTTCCTGAAGACACCAAGAGAAAGCTACACTCAAGGAAGCCCATTCCAATAGACAAGCTCTTCACATGCCTTTGTGTCTTCTGATGAAAGCACATGCAACTTTCTTTTCACCTTTGAAGACCTGGACTGTATCCATCTAGATGATCTGTAGTACATGAAAATAGTCCAGCAGATGGCTCTTCTCACTCACAGAGCCAAGAAATTCTACAAGAGGACATGAAGGAAGTTTCCAAGAAATACAACCAGTGGAAAGTTTGGGCTGGATAAAAGCAAAGTCAAGTATTACAATTGTAACCAAACATGCCACTTTGCAAGGGAATGCAAGGCACCAAGAACAAATGGTGGCCAAGCATAAACAAGACCAAACTACACTAAGAAAGCCACCCAAAATGAGAAGCTATGCAGCATGTTGTAGTTGCTGTGGAAGAAGGAGCCTTTGACTGGAGTTATTAGGTGGAAGATGTATCTCCAAACCAAGCATTAATGGCTGACCATGATGAAGCAAGGTATTGGAACATCTGTGTACACCTGAATGTATTGCTAAAGTTAATAGCTACAGGTCTAACAACTTAGAGATGAGATCAGATCTTGAGTCCTTGAATATCTTAAAATATGATTTCAAAAGATCTGAAAATGACTATAAACTAAAAATAGAGGACTTAGAGAAAACCATTTCAGTTCTTAAACATGAGCACACCAACTACAGGACTCAGATCAAAAATCTCATTACCAAATTGACTGAATGCCAGACTGAGCTTATGAACAGCAAAGCCAGGGCATAAAATTGTATTCTTGAAGAAGAGACCTTCAATAACATTATATCCTCATCCTTGCATGCAAAAGTTTGTTATTAGAATAAACAAGGACTGGGATCTAGTGTGATAGCTCTTCCATACACCATCTTATTTGTAAGATCTCCCAAGTGTGGAACTTGTGAAGATGAGCTTCCTCTTATAGACCCCTTGATTGAAGAGGATGAAGAAGTGATAGTGGAGAATGCCTTTGAGAAGAGTGAAAAAGAGGATTCTAAGAAGGATCAGTATCCTTTTGAGGAGAGTAAGAAGATTGTGATGACCAAGTCTATGAGAAAGAACTTGATCCAAAATAGCAAGAGAAAAGCAAAGAAGGCTCAAGAGATCAAGACCACCTTTAACTCTAAGCATAAAAAAGTTTTCATCTTTGCAAGATTTGAAGTGGTAAAGACTGAAGACACTAACTTGAACTCTAGTACCAGGAGTTCTAGTTCAGTATCAACTCATCTCAGTATCAAGAAGAAAGCTGATTAGTTGTGTACCACTGCTGCACAACCTAAACCATCCAACTCCAAAGGAAGTTCTCACCCTAAAAGGACTTCCACTGCATCTGCAAAGATAAAGATGGAGAAGGAAAGTGATCAAGTTCAGCCTTGTTCACAAAAGAAGACTCTTAGGAAGAAGAAGATGGAATATGTCATGTGTGAGAGTTCCTCTCATCTTGCTAATGAATTTCCTTACAATCCAAAAGGCACTCTCAACATGACCAAGAAAGAGACTTCTAAGAGTTTCAAGAAGAAGCAAGCTTCGGAAGGAAAGACTTTTCCTTTCGGAAGCTCCAAAATGAAGATGAAGGCAAGTGGAAAATTGCTTTCAGAAGAAAATTTGGTCTCGGAAGAAGGGAATACTTCTAAAGCACTAAAGCCTACTGCAATGCTAGCAAGATCTTTCGAAGGTCCATTCATCAAAACTTACGAAGTCAGTAAAACTTTCGAAGTATTGAAGGTCAAGTCTAGGCATCCAAAGGTGGTGTGGAAGTCAAAGAAAGACCAAGTGACTGAAAGTTCTCCATCAATAACAACAAAAGATCCTTAAAACATGACTATAGGATCTATCACTATTGCATTACCTTCAACTTCTTTTGATAAACCCAAGACAAATAAGGCTTGGGTTTCCAAATGTAACTAATTATCTCTTTTGTGTATGAATAGCTAAAGACAAACAAGAATGTATGGATCATTGATAGTGGTTGTTCTAGGCACATGATAGGCAATAGGTCACTACTCCAAAGGTTTGAAAAGATAGATGGAGGACCAGTTGCTTTTGGAGGAGATGCTGGTGGTTACATTACTAGAAGGGGCAAGGTCATAAACGGGAGCTTGGATACAATCTTCTGAGTGTATCTTAATTTTATGATCAGAGTCATAACATGTTGTTTACTGAGCATGAGTATATTGTTCTCAGGCCCAGGGTGGTCATTCCTCATGAGCAAATCCTACCCAAAGCCCCCAGGAAAGGGAACAAGTATAAGATGGACTTGCAAGAAACATTTCCCTCTGGAGAAGTTTCATGCTTTCTGTCTAAAGCAAATAGTGAATAGTCTTTCCTTTGGCATAAAAGAATATGCAATGTAAACTTTAAAAACTTGAATAAACTAATTAAGAATGGCTTGGTAATTGGAATGCTAAAGAAAGAGTTTACAAGTGATGACCACTGTATTGCATGCCTGAAAGGGAAGCAACATAAGGTATCTCACAAGTCAAAGGAAAGAAACTCCATCACTACTCCCCTACACTTATTACATTTGGATCTCTTTGGCCCTACTAATGTAATGAGTCTAGGAAGGATCTCTTATTTTTTGGTGATCACAAATGACTTTACAATATTCACTTGGGTCTTTTTTCTTAGAACTAAGGATGAGACCACTGAGATTTTGAAGAACTTCATATTAAAGATTGAGAATCAATCTGATCACAAAGTCAAAACCATAAGATATGATCAAGGAACTAAATTCAAGAACCAAATCCTTGATACATTTTGTGATGAAAAGGATATTACAAGACAATACAATGCTCCCAAGACTCTTCGGCAAAATGGTGTTGCTGAGAGGAGAAACAAGACACTGATTGAAGCTACAAGAACCATGTTGTCTGACTCTAAGCTGCCCATCACCTTCTAGGCAGAGGCAGTCAACACTGCCTACTATGTGCAGAACATAGTTTTAGTGGTTAAGACACATGGTAAGACTCCTTATGAACTTTAGCACAAGAGGAAACCTTTCATTAGTTTTCTCAGGTCATTTGAATGTCCTTGCACCATCTTGAATACCAAAGATCAAATTGCCAAGTTTGCTGAGAAATCAGATGATGGACACTTCATTGGATACTCCTCCCAAGCTAAGGCTTATAGAGTATACAATCTCATAACCAGAATAGTTGAGAAGTCAGTCAATGTGACCTTCAATGAACAAACACCCAATGTAAATGGTTCTCATCCTGATTGGCTGTTTGATCTTGATTTAATTACTAACTATTTTTTAAAAAATCTTGTGAGAATTTTTCAGGGTCTACAGATATTTTACCCACAGGTGATCATGATCCAAGATTTGAGCTAAGACGACCCTCAAGTAGCATTACTTCAGCTCCAGTTGTAACTAACTCTGCAAATGAAGTTTCTATCAACACAACAATGAAAAATCAGCTGATACATCTGAGATGCCTTCAAATTCCAGCTCAAAGGCTCAACAACTAGATAAAGAAGCTTCAAATGTAGAAGATCATGGTGGCGGAGAAAGTGATCAAGAAGTTATTGATGCTAACCACCACTCCATTGAAGACAACATCAATGATATCACACACTCATTGGATCAAGTTTCACTTGATAAGTGTGCTGATGTGATGGGAGAAACCTCAATGCCAAATCTAAATTTCTCTAATTTAGGTCTCTTTCAATAACTTATTGTGATCCCTCAGCTAAGGATCCACAAGTCTCACCCTACCTCAACCATAATTAGAAATGTTGATTCAGGGGTAAGAACAAGAGGACAAACTATTGATGCAAATGTTTATCTTCATTCTTTTTTCTTATCTCGGATAGAGCCTAAGAAGATTGATGGTGCTTTGAAGGATGGAAGTTGGGTTGAAGCTATGCAAGAGAAGCTACTTTAATTCAAAAGGCAAAAGGTTTGGAACCTATGTCCTCTTCCTCATGGGAATACTACTATAGGAACCAAATGGATTTTTTGGAATAAGAAGGATGATAAAGGAATTGTCATAAAAAACAAGAAAATACTAGTTGTTCAAGGGTAAACACAAGAAGAAGGAATTGACTACACAAAGGTTTTTGCTCCTGTAGCAAGACTAAAAGTTGTTAGGATATTGTTAGCCTTTGCTGCATCCAAGAACTTCATGGTCTACCAACTTGATGTCAAGTGTGCTTTTCTCTCTGGGGTGATTGATGAAGAGGTGTATGTCAAACAACCACGTGGCTTTGTAGATGCTGATCATCTAGGTTATGTTTGCATGCTTGATAAGGCTCTATATGGGTTGCATCAAGCACCAAGGAAGTGGCATGAAACTTTATCTCAGTATCTCTCAAGCATGGATACAAAAGAGGTACTATAGATAAAACTCTCTTTATTAAAGGAACACGAAATGACTTGATGCTAGTTCAAGTGTATGTAGATGACATCATCTTTGATTCAACTAATCCAAAGCTCTGTAAAGACTTTAAGAAGATGATGAGTGACAGATTTGAAATAAGTGTCATGGGGGAACTCAATTTCTTTCTAGGAATTCAAGTGAAGCAAGTTGAATATGATATCTTCATAAGTCAGTCAAAGTATGTTCAAGACATACTTAAGAGATTCAACATGACTGATTGTAAGGTTGCTAAGACACCCATAGCAAGAAACCACTCCCTTAGGCCTGACCATGAGGGGGAGTATGTGGATAAAAACCTCTACAGGGCTATGATTGGGTCTCTTATGTACCTTACAACTAGCAGGCCTTATATCATGTTTGCCATATGTGTTTGTGCAAGATATCAAGCCAACCCCAAGATGTCACACCTTATCACTGTCAAGAGAATTTTAAGATATCTTAAAGGTGCCTCAACACTTGGCCTTTGGTATCCAAAGAATTCTAATTTTAATTTGTATGCATGTACAGATAGTGACTATGGTGGATGCAATATGATTGCAAAGTCTACATCAGGGGGATGTCAGTTTCTTGGTGGAAGGGTTGTCTTATGGCAATGCAAGAAACAATCCTGTGTCTCTGCATCAGCTACTGAAGCTGAATACATTGCTGCTGCAAGTTATTGTGCTCAAGTGCTTTGGATTCAAAATCAGATGCTAGACTACGGGTTAAACTTTAAGGAGACTCCCGTTCATATAGACAACAATAGTGTCATCTCTATCATAGTGAATCCTGTGCGGCACTCAAGGACAAAACACATCAATACTAGGTATCATTTGATTAGAGATAACTTTGAAAAATGATTAATCAAACTAGTCAAGGTTAACACAAATAAACAATATGTTGATCTGTTCACTAAAGCTTTTGATGAACAAAGATTCAAATATCTTGTATCAGCTATTAGGATGATTAACTTTGAGTAGTTTTTTCTTAAAACTTAATCATATCTTATTCTACAATTTGTGTGTCCTTAATTTGTCTATATCTATCACCATTCATAAGCCCCTGTTTGATTTGGAAGCAAAATTCTTTTTGAAGAATTTCTATAGATTTTTGATAATTTCTCTTCGGAAGATATGTTTTTACCTTCGGAAGGAATTTAAGTCTTTAAAAAAAACAACTATCACAGAACATTTACCTTCGGAAGAAATCTCCAGCATATCTGCCGAAGCTTAAATTTGTTTCTAAGTACTTGTATGTTTCAAAAAACCTTTTTTTCAGAAAGTAATTAACTCTCAAAAGCTTTTATAACTTCCGAAGGCCAATCTCTTCTAAAGCTAAATTCTCTAAAAATATTTGAAATCTCTTCCGAAGTCATTTTGGCTTTAGAAGCTTTCTTCCCAAAACTTCCGAAGTCAAATTACCTTCGGAAGATTTACGACTTCCATTAAACTACTTTTGGGCAAAATCAAACTACATTTTGTATAGGTGGGACCAACATTCGAATTTCAAAGTTTATCTCTTTCATTAACTTTATCTAAAATCCATTTCATATATAAACCCAACAGTTCCCCCTCTTTCTTTATCATCTTCATCTACTCCCAAACCTAAATTCCCAAAATTTTCTGAATTGAATTTGTTCTTCATTTACTTCACCTCGAAGCTATCTAAAATGGTCAACCTTAACCGTAGAAATGACCCAAACTTCTCCATGCAGTTAAATAGGCAACACAATCAGGTTGCTCTGTTGCATTCTAAGAAAGATCCGTATTTCTCAGAGGTTTGTCAATTTTTGGCTCTGTCCAACTACTCCACCTTCCTTACCATTGATCCTGTTCTTTATGAGAATCATCTGCTTGATTTTTGGAAGACCTGTCAAGAGGTCATTATGGATAGGGAGAAGGCACTGTCTACTATAGTGCAGGGGCGGACAATCTTCATCACTCCGGCCATCATTAACACCCACCTTCAGCTGGATGACGAGGAAGGTGAATTGTCCTTTCCTAAAGAAGCTGTAAACCACTCCTTTGAGCAGATGGGCTATGAAGGAGATTTCTCTATCAAGACCTTCAGGAAAGAGAATGTCTCCTCCAAGTGGAAGTACTTACTTCATGTGGTCATCCACAGCTTTTCCAACAAGCATGGGGGCTGGGACCAGATTCCTAAGGATTTATCCTTCATAGTGTATGGGATGGTTCAGGGGGTCAAGTTCAGGTACATAAAACATATGATATACATTAACTTAATTAAAACAACGCAACAAATTGAATTTAAACCATCATTTCATTTCATATAAATAGTAGCTTTTGCAAAATTAATACAACATTCATTACAAAAAAATGTTTGTTCGTATTATAATGCCAAAATATTATCGCAACATAAAATGGATGCCATCCAAAATAAGCTAATTAGCCGCTTGTGCCATCCTCAGCAACCATTACCTGCCAACTGGAAAATGCATAAAAGTTAGCGTTGCTGAGTGAGTTCTAGTTTTAAAATAAAATATACTTTACTTTCGTTTAAAACCTTTCTTTACTATCGTACATGATCATACATCATACATACACATAGGTAATAACATTATTATCGTTTATCATCATTTGTTCATTAACTTCCATTCATTCATTAACTTCCATTCATTCATCATCGTACGTCATTGTTATCATTCACTTTCATTCATAATATTCCTTACTTATCTTTCATACATTCTTTAACTTCCGATGATAGGTAGTATACCCCGAACATTGTGCACAAAGCTGACCTAAGGGCCTGGGGCAAGTACGCTCATCATTATCATTCATCTTTCATTATGGACCAATGCCATGTGCTATGCCCCGAACATTATGCATGAAGCTGGTTACTGGGCCTGAGGTCTATCATAGACCTCGAACATTATGCACGAAGCTGACTCTAGTACTAAGGGCAAGTGGCAAGGGTCCCATACGTATGGTCAATCACAAAGATTAGACCCCAATGTGCATCCTTCCACGGTAGCTAACCCGCACACAGTAGAGCTAACACCCTTCATTGGGTCTGAACCTCCATACATTTCTTGCAAGACTTTCTTACATTCGTTTATTCATTAATGCATGCATTCATTCTTACTTTACGTTCCACTTATCATTATCATTAGCTTCCACTTTACGTTTTATAATACTTTTTGTTCATTTCATACTCATAACACGTAAGTCACGGAATAATACATAATAGGAACGCAAGATCAATATAACACATTCATACATAGCATCACATAGACATCACATACCCCATCATATATCATCACAAACATCATGCATTATCCATTCACAAACACATACACATGCAAAACAAGTACAAGTCATCATAGAACATAACCGACCCACCGCGGGGCAGCAGGGGTTCGAGGGCGGCAGCCCTTGACAGCGAGGTCCTAGGGGAAGCAACCCTTAGTGGGGTCCAAGGGTAACGCCCCTGGCTGGGGCCGGGCTGCCAAGTCAGCGCGCAAAACTTTTATTCTAGAACATTTGTATAGCACATTTTATTATAGAAAAAATGATCTTCCTCTTAAAACCTCTTAAAATCTTGATCATTTAAATTGTATATTTAGCATGCATTTCCAGCCTCAAACTAGTTCAAAACCTTTAAATAGGGGATCTAGAACTCACCTGAAATCAATGAGTAGCTTCTCAATTAAGATTTTAAAAGAAGGGTCCCACTACACAGCCTGCAGATAAGTTAACACTCAAATGAGTTAATTTCTACCTAATTTTGCTGCTAATTTCGCCAGCAGTTTCATTGCTAGTTTCGCTGGCATCTTCGCTGGCAGTTTCGCTAGCATTCTTTGCTGTTAGTTTCGCTGCCAGTTTCGCCCAACTTTCGTTGGATAACCATGTCTGCAAAACTACCTGCGAAACTATAGTTTCGGAGGAAGTGTTCATAGTTTTGCTGGACGACTATGCCTTTTCGCTGGATGAACCCTTAATTTCACAAAACGGGTTGAAAATTACGAATCAACCCATTTTGACCCAAAACTTTAATCTTTTACATCCAAAACCTTGGTTTATCACCCAATAAACTATATCTAAGCTTCTTATATGTTTTCTTACTCAAAAATGTGAGTTTTGGGCAAATCTTTGCCACTTTCAAAAACCCCAAGTCCTAGAATCCGGGTTTACATCAAAAGGAATGATAAAATGATGTTTCTTACCTAGATTCTTGGTGTTTTCTTGTTGTTTGGATGCCCACGAATACCGATCTTCAATCCTGTGATCAACCGAGCCTTGAATATTCAATTCTCTCCATTTCTCTCTACACTCTCTCTTTAGAGTTGGGGTGTTGAGTAGCAAATGAGGGTTGCTCAAGCTGATCTGTTTATTTATACCGGGTGCTCTCGGGACCTTTAACTCATCGGACATATAACCCGAAAAGTTAACTCGGTATATAACCCATATCCATCTTATTTACATTAAATAATCTTGTCTAAACCCATTATTATTATTTGGCTCGCTTAGACTTTATTCAGGGCATTATAAAATTTTCCAAAGCCAAGACCACTATCTTCTGAAGCCAAATATGAAGTTATCCAAAGCTTCAAAGACAAAGTCTTCCGAAACCAATTAACGAAGACAAATTTCTTCTAAAGACTTTTGAGTACATGCTTTATCTGATGTACATTTTACCATAAAGCTGAACCACCTTTCCGCTGCAACTCTGTTTGACTCACCGACTTTCACAAGTTGCTGAAAGGTCCATGCTTTTGGTAAATTGTACATTGAGTTCTTGAATCTGTTGCTTTCTACTTTATGTAATTTTTTCCTTTTTGTAATATATTAGGATGTGAGCTATGGCATTTCATAGTCACTAATCAAAAGGCAATCTGCCTTTTGACTCTACATTGATTTTAATGCTTTCTAGATCATGTATCCAGTTGGCCTTCAAAGTATAGCCGGATGTAGAATGTAGTGTAAAGTATCTTAGGCCCTTTGTATGTTTAACTCTTAAGATTTTAAACACTTGTAAGGAACTTGAGAGCAATATACAACATTCTTGAAAACCAAACACTTGTGTTATTGTTCTTGTTCTGTCTTTTTATTACTTGTGTTTCTTAGTATCAAAGTGTGACTAGTTATTAGTTCCCTATTTGATCTATTAAGTTTTCTAACTCACTCTCCTCGTTGTGTATTGTGTTGTAAGTGACCATCCCTTAAACGATCATGTGGTTCTTAAGTTTCCATCTCATTGTTTTACTTGTGTTCTTAGCATTATCATAATAGAGATTGGTTCCCTATTTTATCTGTTAAATATTCTAACTCTCTCCTCATTGTGAGACTGATTGTATTAACCATCTTTTAAACGTTCCTACAATTGTATTAGAACATTCCAGGTTTTTGGTTGTAAGATCTCACCATCTTAGATCCCTAAGTCACATAAAACACTTAATATCTTAAATGGCAGCTCTTACAAATGCTGATATGGAAGCCGAAACCATGATAAAGTCCCCACTAATCACTCCTGAAGACCTTGACACTTGGTGCCAAAGAATGGAAGGCTTTATCAAGTCTTAAGACTCCAGGATGTAGGAGTCTGTTGTCTCAGGACCTTATATTCCATGTACCTCTTCAGCTGCTGCTAGGGGTAGAATGATACCAAAGGAGGAATCTGACTATTCTAAGCTATTGCTAGGGGGTGGAATGATACCAAAGGAGGAATCTAACTATTATAAAGAAGACAGATTAGAAAGCCATGAATGCCCTTTAAACTGCTCTTCCAAAATCCATATACCGGAGGGCTTCAAGAAGTCCAAAACTGCTAAGCAACGATGCACTAAAGCTTATGTATGAGGGGTCCACTAAAGCAAAAGAGAACTAGAAGGACCTCTTGAAGCAGCACGTTGTGAACTTTACCTATAGAACAGGTGAAACCATGACTCAACAATACTTTAGGTATGTTGAGATTGTGGATACTCCCATGGATATTGGAGTAACTCTTTAAAACAGGGACATTGTAAGGAAGTTCATGTCCTCTCTTCCTAGACAATGGACACATTATTGTGTTGTTATCAAGAGAGCTGAGAACCTTAAGACTCTCACTCTTACAGAGTTATATGGTATCCTTAGTGGATACCAGATGGAGATGAATATGCAAAATCCATCTGGTAACTCCAGCAATCAACAAATTTCAGCCCTTCATGAGGTTGAAAGGGATTGTAGAGGACCACAACATCATCTGATCCACTACCTTGAAAACTCATAAAAGGGTTATTTCATCACCTTCCTGAAGACACCAAGGGAGAGCTACACTCAAGGAAGCCCATTCCAAGAGACAAGTTCTTCACAAGCCTTTGTGTCTACTGATGAAAGCATAAACAACTTTCTCTTCACCCTTGAAGACCTGGACTGCATCCATCCAGATGATCTGGAGTACATGGAGATAGTTCAGCAAATGGCTCTTCTCAATCATAGAACCAAAAAGTCCATAAAAGGACAGGGAGGAAGTTTCCCAGCAATACAACTAGTGAAAACTTTGGGCTAGACAAAAGCGAGGTAAAGTGTTACAACTATAACCAAATGTGACACTTTGCTAGAGAGTGCAAGGCAGCAAGAAAAAATGGTGGCCAAGCACACACTAGACCAAACTACTCTAATAAAACCACCCAGAATGAGAAGCCAAAGCAGCAAGGTACAGTTGTTGTTGAAGAAGGAGGCTTTGACTAGAGCTTTCAAGTGGAGGATGCATCTCCAAATCAAGCACTAATGGCTGACCATGATGAAGCCAAGGTATTGGAACATCTCTATACACTTGAATGTATTGCTAAAGTTAATAGATATAGGTCCTATAACATAGAGATGAGATCTAATATTGAATCTTTAAACATCTTAAAATCTGATTTCAAAAGAGCTAAAAATAATTACAAACTTAAAATAGAAGATTTAGAGAAAACCATTTTCACTCTTGAACATGATCACACTAACTACAGGACTCAAATCAAAGATCTCATTACTAAGTTAACTGAATGCTAGGCTAAGCTTGTGATCAGCAAAGTTGTAACACCTCAAAAAGTCAAAACGAGTCATCAATGATAATAGGCTTAATTAAAGGATATTAATAATAAAAATAAAGAAATAAAATGGGTTATGGGCCAAATTAGCCTTATGGTCAAAGAAAATTAAGGCCCATAATCAGTCGCCTTAACCACCTAATCAGCCATCATCTCCTTCATTTGCAACCCTAACCACCAAACTCTAGAGAGAGAGAGAGAGTATAGACAAAAAGTGAAGAATACTCAAGATTTGGAGCTTCATTGGTGAAGGAATTGCAGATCTAGGTGTTAGAACATCAAACCATGAGAAAGAGCAACAAATCCAGGTAAGAATCCGCCTCTAAACCCTCCATTGATCAAACCTGAAATCTAGGGTTTTAGGTTTTATAAAGTTGAATAGAATCACATAAATGTCATATTTCTACATATGAAATCATGGAAAAATCTTAGATATAGTTTTATGGATGAAAAACTAAGGATTTGAATGTAAAAAGTTGCAATTTTGGGTTAAAAACAGGTGGTTCATAAATTTGATGCATTCTACGAAACTGTTTGCACTTTCAACGAATTTGTGTGCTAAAGCTAGGAAACTGTGAGTTTTCTGTGAAACTATAGTTTTGCAGGTAATTTCACAGCCATGGAATTCCAACAAAAGTTGGGCAAAACTACCATGCGAAGCTGGAAACGAAATTGCCATGCGAAACTGGCAGCGAAACTGGCAACGAAACTGCCCGCAAATCTACCGTCGAATCTAGGCAGAAATTAACCCATTTGAGTGTTAACTTATCTGCAGGCAGTGTATTGCGATACTAGCTTAGCATGCTTAGGCTAGAAGCTACATACTGTAACCAGGTGAGTCTTAGATCCCTTTATTTGCAAGTCTTTCCATGTTTTGGGGCTATTATGCATACCAAATATACGTTTTTAATGACAAAGATCTCAAGAGGTTTTTACAGGAAGACAAAGTCTTTTCATGTTTTGGGGCTATTAGCCCTTTGGACCCCAATAGGGAATACTTCCCCTAGAACCCCACTGTTAGGGATTGTCGCCCCCGAACCCTCACTATCCCATGGAGGGTCGGATATGTTTTTATGATAAATTGTACTTGGTATGTTGTGTACTTAATAAGTTAAATATTATATATTAAAGTGGAAGATAATATTAATCAGAAGTGGATCTTAACGAATGTTACCCGAGCCCATATGATGATGAAAAGTCTTGCAAGCACTATGATGGACTTCACTTATGTGGGTCCGATGTATGATGATGGATCCATATTCATGAGCAGACTATGTGCCTTGTAGTGTGGATCAATTGTCGGGGGTTAGCTACCATTTTCATATGTACCGATAAGGATCGACATTCGTTGTCGATCAATATGGGGCTCTTGTTGTGTGCAATCTCGTTTATGTTAAAGTGATAGATAATGAAATAATGATAGATAATGAACATGCTTATTAAGACACAAGAAATGTGATGTAATTTGATGTATGCGTGGTCATTATAAGAAGGATAAATTTTATATTTTCTTATATTAATTAAAGCTAGAATTCACTCAGCAAAGCGGACTTTTATGCATAATAGTTGACAGGTAAGTGATGATGCTGAGGATGGCACATGGTTGGAAGCTACTTGGAGGGTGATGGATGGCATCCTTGTTTATGAAATCATTTATTTAAATATAAAACAATGTACAATGTTTTTATTCTATTTGGAGACAAATGTAAGATTACAATATGACTTACAAGTTTTAATTGAATGTTTACTTTAATTCCACTATATTATTTTGTTATTAAAGTGATTTTATGCTATGATTAACCAAGTGTGAGACTTCCTGGGACGGGGTCTCACAAAAGCTAAGGCAGACAAATATTTTTTTGAAAAAGAGACCTTCAAGATCATAATATCCTCATCCTTGCGTGCAAAAGTTTATTATCAGAATAAACAAGGATTGGGATCTACTGAAATAGCTCCTCCATACACGATATTGTATGTAAGTCTCCAAGGTGTAGAACTTGTGAAGATGAGCTTCCCCTCATAGACCACAATGATGAAGAGGATGAAGAGGAGATAATGAAGGATGACTCTAGGAAAAGTGAAAAAAGTATCCTAAGAAGGGTCACTATTCTCCTAAGGACATAAAAGGAGTTGGGATGACCAAGTCTAGAAGGAAGAACTTTATTAGAAAAGCCAAAAGAAAGTCCAAGAAGGCTCAAGAGATCAAAACTACCTTTAACTCTATGCAAAAACAAGTGTTTATCTCTACAGGTTTTGAAGTGGCTAAGGCTACGAATTCAAACATGAATTCTAGTACCAGGAGTTCTAGTTCTTGTCCAAATCATCCTAACAACATGAAGAAGGCTGATCAGTACACACAACCTGAATTATCCAGCTCCAAAAGCAGGTCTCACCCTAAAAGAATTGCTACATCATTTGCAAAGATGAAAATGGAAAAGGAAAGTGATCAAGTTCAGCCTTCCTTTTAATGGAAGATTCTTAGAAGAAAGAAAATAGAATGTATCATGTGTGGTATTACTTCTCATTTAGCCAAGGATTGATTCTACAATCCAAAAAGTACTACCCATATGAACAAGAAAAAAACTTCTAAGAAGATTAATAAGAAGATAGCTTCGAAAGGAAAATATTTTCCTTTCAAAAGCTCCAAAATTAAGAAGAAGGCAAGTGAAAACTTTCCTTCGGAAGGAAAATTAGTCTCGGAAGAAAGGAATACTTTCGAAGTACTGAAGCCTGCTGTAGTGATAGCAAGATATTCCGAAGGTTCAGTCTCCAAAACTTCCAAAGTTGTTAAAACTTACAATGTGTTGAAGGTCAAGTCTAAGCTTCCAAAGATGGTATGGAAGACAAAGATGACCATGTGGCTAAAAGTTCTTCATTGACAACAACTAATGATCCTTACAGCCTAAACATTGGATCAATCATTGTTGCATTGTCTTCAACTTCTTTGGACAAGCTTAAGACCAATAAGGCTTAGGTTTCATAATGTAATTAGCTATTGTTTTTGTGCAGGAACAACAAAGGACCAATAGGAATGTATGGATCATTGACAGTGGTTGTTCCAAGCATATGATAGGCAATGGATTTTTAGTTCAAATATTTTAGAAGATTGATGGAGGGTAAGTTGCCTTTGGAGGAGATGCTGGAGGTTAAATTACTGGAAGGGTAGGGTCACAAATGGTAAGCTTAACATTGAGAAGGTAAACTTTTTCAAGGAGCTTGGATACAATCTATTGAGTGTAACATAACATGCTTTTCACTGAGCATGAGTGCATTGTTTTCAAGACCAGGGTGGTCATTCCTCAAGAGCATATCTTGCTTAGAGACCCCAAAAACGGAAGCATGTACAAGATGGACTTTCAAAAAATATCTCCTTCAGGAGAAGTTTCATGCTTTTTATCTAAAGCAAATAATGATGAATCTTTCCTGTAGCATAAAAGAATATGCAATGTAAACTTTAAAAACATGAATAAATTAGTTAAGAATGATTTGGTAATCGGAATGCTAAAGAAAGAGTTTACAAGTGATGCTCATTCTGTTGCATGCCTGAAAGGGAAGCAACACAAGGTATATCACAAGCCAAAGGAAAGAAATTCCATCACTACTCCCCTACACTTGTTACATATGGATCTCTTTGGCCCTACCAGTGTAATGAGTCTAGGAAGGACCTCATATTGTTTAGTGATCATAGATGATTTTACAAGATTCACTTGGGTCTTCTTTCTTAGAACTAAGGATGAGATTCCTGAGATTATAAAGAAGTTTATTCTAAAAATTGAGAATCAATGTGATCAGAAGATCAAGATCATAAGATGTGATCAAGGAACTAAATTCAAGAACCAAATCCTTGATACATTTTGTGATGAAAAGGATATTACAAGACAATATTATGCTCCCAGGACTCCTTAGCAAAATGGTGTTGCTGAGTGGAGAAAATGACACTAATTGAAGTTATAAGAACTATGTTGTCTCACTCTAAACTACCCATCACCTTTAGGGCAGAGGTAGTGAACACTGCTTGCTATGTGCAAAACATAGTTTTAGTAGTCAAGACTCATGGTAAGACTCCTTATGAACTTTGACATAAGAGAAAACCTTTCATTGGTTTTCTCAGGTCATTTGGATGTCCTTGCACCATCTTGAATACCAAAGATCAAGTAGCCAAATTTGATAAGAATTCAGATGATGGATATTTTATCAGATACTCTTCTAAAGCTAACTTATAGAGTATACAATCCCAGAACTAAAGTGGTTAAGGAGCCAGCCAATGTGACTTTTAATGAATACACTCTTATTGTGAAAGGTTCTGGTCCTGATTGGCTATTTGATCTTGACTTGGTTACCAACTGTTTTAATAAATCTTGTGAGAATATTTGGCGTCCATAGATATCTTACCAACAGGAGATCCTGATATGAAATTTGAGCTGAGAAGACCTTCAAGTCATACTACTTTAGCTCCAGTGGTAATCAATCCTACAGATGGAGTTCCTATCAGCATAACCATGTCAAATTCAGCTGATACATCTGAGGTGCCTTGAAATTCTAGCTCGGAGGCACAAAACTCAAATGAAGGAGCTTCAAATGTAGGAGGAAATGGTGGTGGTGACAGTGATCAAGAGTTTTTTTTATGCTGATAACCACTCCATAGAAGACGACATTAATGATACTCCATTGCCTGACCTAAAATTTTCTAATTTAGATATCTCCAAGAAACTTTTTGTGATCCCTTAACTCAGGATCCACAAGTCCCATCCCACCACAAACATCATTAGAGATATTGATACAAGGGTAAGGATAAGAGGACAAACCCATGATGCAAATGCTTGTCTCTACTCTTGTTTTCTATCCCAGATAAAGCCAAAGAAAGTTGATGAGGCTTTAAAGGATGGAAGCTAGGTTAAAGCTATGCAAGAGAAGTTGCTTCAATTCAAAAGACAAAAGGTTTGGAACCTATGTCCTTTTCCTCAAGGGAAGACTACCATAGGAACCAAGTGGGAGTTTAGAAACAAGAAGGATGATATAGGAATTGTCATAAAAACAATGCCAGACTAGTTGTCCAATGATACACTCAAGAATAAGGAATTGATTACACATATGTCTTTGCTTTTGGGGCTAGACTTGAAGCTGTCAGAATATTCCTAGCTTTTGCTGCATTAAAGGATTTCAAATTCTACCAACTTGATGTCAAGTGTGCTTTTCTATATGGGGTGATTGATGAAGAGGTGTATGTCAAACAACTACCTGGCTTTGCAGATTTTGATCATCTTGATTATGTTTTCAGGCTTAATAAAGCTCTTTATGGGCTGTACCAAGCTCCAAGGAAGTGGTATGAGACACTATCTCAATATCTCTGTCAGCATGGCTACAAACAATGTACTATTGATGGAACACTCTTCATCAAAGGAACATGGAATGACTTAATGCTAGTTCAAGTATATGCAGATGATATTATCTTTGGGTCAACTAATCCAAAGCTCTGCAAAGACTTTGAGAAGATGATAAAGAACAGATTTGAAATGAGTGCCATGGGAGAACTCAATTTATTTCTAGGAATTCAAGTGAAGCTGGTTCATAGTGGAATCTTCATAAGTCAGTCAAAGTATGTACAAGACATACTCACAAGATTCAACATGACTGACTGTATAGTTGTAAAGACACCCATTACTAGAAATCACTCCCTTGAACCTGATCTTGAGGGGGAGAGTGTGGATGAACACCTTTACAGGGCTATGATTGGGTCTCTTATGTATCTCACAGCTAGCAGGGCTGATATCATGTTTGCAACATGTATTTGTGCAAGATATCAAGCCAACTCCAAGATGTCACACTTAGTTACTATCAAGAGGATTCTAAGATATATCAAATGTTCTCCTACACTAGGTCTTGGTATCAAAAGAATTCTAACTTCAATTTGTATGCATATATACAAATAATGACTATGGTGGCTGCAATATGACTGCAAAGTCAACATCTAGGGGATCTCAATTTCTTGGTCGAAGGATTTTCTCACGAAAATGCAAGAAACAATCCTATGTGTCTACATCATCGGCTGAAGCTAAATACATTATTCATGCTAGCTATTGTGCTCAAGTGCTTTGGATTCAGAATCAGATGTTGGACTATGGATTCAACTTTAAAGAGACTCCTACCCACATAGACAACAACAATGTTATCTCTATTACAGAGAATCCTATGCATCACTCAAGGACAAAAAAAATCAACATCAGAGGCGGGACCGACATCTGGATTTCAAAGTTTATCATCTTTCATTAGCTTTGTCTTAGATCCATTTCATATATATACTCAATGGTGCCCCTATTTCACTTTCTTCTTCATCTGAAATTCTTTCTAACCTAAATTCACCCACAATCGACCTTGTTCCTATCTTCCTTCTCTCTTAAGGTTCCTCAAATGGTCAATCTTGATCACAAAAACAACCTTGATTTTTCCATGCAACTCCATAGGCAACATAATCAAGTCTCTCTTTGGACTCTAAGAAAGATCCAATTTTCTCAAAGGTTTGCCATTTTCTTTCTCTATCAAACTACCTTACCTCTCTCGCCATTGATCCTCCTCTCTATGAAGATCAACTTTTGGACTTTTAGAGGACCTACTAAGAGGTCAATCTGGATGAGGAGAAGGTACTGTCTGCTACAATGCAAGGGATAACAATATCCATCACTCTAGCCATCATAAACACACTTCTTCAGCTAGATGATGAAGAAGGTGATTTGTTCTTTCCAAAAGAAGGCGTTAACCACTCCTTTGAGTAGATGGGCTATGAAGGGGATTTCTCTGTAAAGACCTTCAGGGAAGGGAAGGTCTCTTCTCAATGGAAGTACCTCCTCCATGTAGTCATACACAGCTTGTCAAACAAACATGGAGGATGGGACCAGATTCATGAGGATCTCTCCTTAATAGTTCATGGAGTGGTTCAGGGGATCAAGTTCAGGTACTCATAATTTTTATATACGAACTTACTTGAAAACTAAGACTCCTTGGAATATTACATATTCCCTAGATATGTTCAACACATTCTCAACTATGAACTGGGCTCACAACTGAGGAGAACAGGTGAAATTCTTAAATTGGGACAGATGAAGCCTGACATTTTCAAAACTATGACGAATCCAACTATTGGCTTCTCTAGGGTAGAAACAAACCTTGTCCCAAAAATGTTAGAGTTCATTGCTAAAGGTGACAACCTAGCAACACAAGCTAGTGTTGAATCCACACCTTCTACTTCACAACAACCACAACAACCACAACACCCACAAATAAACCTCACCTATTAAAGAAAATCTAAACGAACCCCTACACAAGAAACTAAGCTTGTGTAGGCCCCCATATCACCAACTATACATGTAGAAGTGGACATAGGAGCTTCTAATTCTCCTGAGGAGCAAACCACTCTTATCTCACCAATGACCAGTGCTGAGGTTCCTCATGCTTAGCCTAATGAGCTCACAAGCCCAAAATCCTTAAGCCTTCACTTAGAGTCTCATAACTCTAGTGAAAAACCTTCAGGGGAAAGTTACACCCCAACCTTTTGATCTCAACTAACCAATTCCTAACCTCAAATTCTATAATGATGAAGACTTGAGATTCAGTGAGTACCATGAGTTTCTCTTCTCCTCCCCTACTCAAGAAGAGATGAGTACTCCCTCTTCTCCTCTGTCAAGCCCACATCATTCACCTATTACTATAGTGAATCTCTCTAAACATGTTCAGGAGGTCCATATAGATAAGGCTCTTATTTCTGAAAGTGTTTATATTATTAAGACCTCAACCATAGAAACTCAGCCCACTAACACTTCACCTGAAGTTGTTATTATGTAGGGGAAATCCAACAGCCAAGAGCACCATGCTGGTGATAAGGAAGAAGGTTTGGTCCTATTCTCTAATTACCCCATGATTCTTCGGATGAAGATGAGGGGAACATGAGAATAAAGGTGCAAAAACTGTCTAAAACATGCACCTATCTAGTCTCTAAGGTAAGTCACTTGGAATCTCAAATGACTACCTTACAATATAGGGTCAATGATCAACAACTTGAGATTTATTATCTTAAAGAGAAACTAGCTAGGAGACATTTAAGAAGAGCTTAACTAGGAACACAAGAACTTATGTATGTGATAGCCCTAACTCCTAGCTCACCTATGAAGATGATGATGCTACCAAAAAGGGGGAGAAAGTCCAAGCAATCACAGATCTTGGGAGTTCATTATAGGGTATGGACATTAAGGATTCACCACCCTCACTTGCAATTGTTCATACTCAGAAACCTCCTCAAGTTCATATTGGTGTTGACTTTCTCATTCAAAGCTTGTTTGAGGAGAGTGTTCCAAGGGTGATTTCATCCCCACCCCAAGAAGCTATAAATGAAATACTTGGATGGAGGTATGATGCTGAGAAAAGAGCCCTGATACTACTTAGGTCTCAAGGGCAGCAAGAGGTCTTCAATTTTTAGACCTTGAGCTTCTATGACAGCCTTCCTCTAGTCAATATGCCACTTTCTAACCCAAGTCAACTAAGGCAAGCTAACAGGATTGTTGAAAAATTCAGACAAAGAAGAAGACAAATGCAAACACACAATGTCATTGGTCAACTGGATGTTGAGGTAGTAGCTCCTATGAAGTGCTCAAAGGGGAAACCTTAACTGAAGGCCCAGTGATAGAACCCGTGAGCACTATCATAGGAGCTACTACTTCAACATCCCATACCCTTAGTGAGGCATTAGCTAGTGAAGGTGCTTCACAACCTCTCTCCGTCTAGAGTCTGACTGCTACATCAGACAATAAAGGCCAAAGCTCTCTCCATCCTGAGTCACCAAGGTTTGTGGGTGACAATGTAAAATGATATTAACTCCTGAGGAGATTGAGGAGAGAGAGAGAGAGAGAGGAAGAGGAAGTTAAGGGGAGAAAGTTGTATTGTGTCCTCAGGCTTCATGGAAGCTGCTATTAGGGCTGCCTCTAGGCCAAACACTCAGAATGATAAGTTGAGGCAACCAAGATAAACTACTTAGGGACCTGGAACTATGGCATAGATTATATTATCTCCCTCCCTTTAGAAAAATTAAATAAACTGGCAGACATGGAAATGGCTAAGGAGAGCAAGGAGGCAAAGGATGCAGAGGTGCTCCTCAAGATTAAGGAAGAAAGAAGACAGATTAGGCTTTACAAGCATGCTCCTACCCTCTCCCCATTTAAGAAAGTCCTAAGACAGAGGCAGTGGTAACTAAACAACCTTAGGTAGATAAGGAAGTTGATAGACAAAACATGATCAACTACCTGAGTGCCACAAGACTCTATTAGGCAACTATACTTCTTTCCTTATCATATGAGTACATTGAGTTTGAGTACCTCAAGCAGCTTGAGCAACAAGCTCTGAAAAAGCAAAAAGCAACTAAAAGGAAGATAAGGGAAGAAGCAGCAAAGTCAAGAGCCATGATCGAAAAGAGTCAAAAGAAGTATGCTGATAGGTATAGGATAATAAGCTTCTTGAAATTGTATGGATTCTTAGGAAGAAGGCTTGGTCCAATGTCTCCACATTAGAGTGATCAAGCAGAATATTACGAGATAAGAGCTTGTTGACTTACACTCCCCACCAAGTGAAGCTCCTTCTAAGGTTGAGGTTAAGGTTGAACCCTTTGAGACAACACAACCTGGACCTTATGCTGGACCACAACAAACTTCATCTTATGATCCACAAAAAGGTCCAATTCCTTCTCCATCTGAACCTATGAGGGAAAAGGATCTAACTGAGAAAAACAAAGCAGAATAACCTGGTGTTGAAGGTTAGTCTTCTCAGTTAAAGACTTAAAAGAGGTGGAAAAGGATGGTTACTAAAAGTGTATCCAAGAAGAAACCAAAAGCATCCACCTCTAGACCATATGATAAGTCAGAGCATCCTGAGGAATGAAAGAAGAGGTAGCTCAACCAACTCCAACTCAAGTAGAGTCTCTTATATTAGGAAGATCCATCTTGTCCTGGAGCTTTGCTGCTAATCTAGTAGATGGTAAGTCACTAGAGATCAAGGTGATCAAGATGTCTACTTTTGGCAAGACATGCTTAACCTACCTCTACATGAAATCATTAACATGAGAAGGTATTTTGAAAGTTTGAGTGATCTTGACCAATTGATGAAGAGGGAATGGTCATGATCATGATGAGGACTATCAATATATAAATCACTTCTCAGTTTTGATAGCATTAGCCTAGGGGGAGTTTGTAAGCTTTATAGAAAGGTTGATGCACCCAAAAACAACCCAAGTGCCTCTTGCATGCATGCACTTGGTATTGAGTAGAAGTTGCTTTAGAAGTTTTACACTCTGCATAAGAATATATTATAAGTGTGAAATCTTCTCATGATGAGGAGTATCAATAAATAAATCACTTCTCATTTTTGGTAGCATTAGCCTAGGGGGAGTTTGTAAGCTTTATAGAAAGGTTGATGCACCCAAAAACAACCCAAGTGCCTCTTGCATGCATGCACTTGGTATTGAGTAGAAGTTGCTTTAGAAGTTTTACACTCTGCATAAGAATATATTATAAGTGTGAAATCTTCTCATGATGAGGAGTATCAATAAATAAATCACTTCTCATTTTTGGTAGCATTAGCCTAGGGGGAGTTTGTAAGCTTTATAGAAAGGTTGATGCACCCAAAAACAACCCAAGTGCCTCTTGCATGCATGCACTTGGTATTGAGTAGAAGTTGCTTTAGAAGTTTTACACTCTGCATAAGAATATATTATAAGTGTGAAATCTTCTCATGATGAGGAGTATCAATAAATAAATCACTTCTCATTTTTGGTAGCATTAGCCTAGGGGGAGTTTGTAAGCTTTATAGAAAGGTTGATGCACCCAAAAACAACCCAAGTGCCTCTTGCATGCATGCACTTGGTACTTAGTAGAAGTTGCTTCAGAAGATTTACACTCTGCACAAGAATATATTATAAGTGTGAAATCTTCCGAAGCCAAGACGAATATCTTCCGAAGCCAAATGAATTGAAGATAGATTTCTTTCAAAGACTTAAAAGAACATGCTTTCTCTGATTTACTTTTGTATAAAGCTGAACCACTTTCCCTGCAACTATGAAGACTCACCAACTTATACAAGTTAGTGAAAAGGTCCATGCTTTTGCAACTTGTAGATACATGTTGTTCCTAGTTTATGAGCTTAAATGTAAAAGTCTTTCATGTTTTACACATATGTAATGAACTGGTTCAATGAAATATAAATATGTGGTTGATGTTTATTCATGTTTATTTATTTCATATTGTTATTATATTGAGTATAATTCATATGTATGAACTTATTATATAGGTTTGAAGTTATTATACATAGTTTTTAGTCAATAATGATTGAGAAATGTGTTCAATCTAGTTGGATGAGTATTCATGCTAATGGACCATACTTATGGACCATACGCATGAATACATCATGCTTATGGACCAGTCGCACGACTGAACCAGGAGGCTGGATCAGTCGTATGATTGAGACATAATATTGACTTAGTCGCACGACTGAACCTTCAGTCGTGTGTATGACTCAGTCGCATGATTCAGTTGCATTTCAGTCGTACGAATGGAAACCACTAACCTATGAATACCACTTGATTTGTGGAAAAATAGAACACTTCAAATACATCATAATTTCATGAACCCTAGCCGTCCAGAACGTCCAAGAAAGCCAATCCAACTTCAAAATCCGTTCTTGATCGATTCCTACTCATTCTTAATGTTCAGTTCACTCTTATATCGATCGGGTTAACGTTCTCACTGATTGGATCGTCAATCAAATAGGATTCAGCACTATTTGATCTGGTCTCACACTTTATCAGTTAATATTCCATACATAAACGGTCCTAAAAAGTGGTATCAGATCCTTGGCTCTTGATTTTGCATGGACTCGATTAGTTTTGGTGTTAAAACTCACATTTTAATTCAAAAGGAGTCACCACAATGGTTCTAAAGGTGTTTTCGATGTTTGCATGCTTAAAAGTTGTATTTTTCGTCATACGGCAAATTAGGGTTTCAGGGAAAATCACGTTTTTGTGTCAAAGTGTCAAAAACTTCGATTTTACAAAAACAACAGCTTCCAGTCGCACAATTGGTCCAGTCGCACGATTGAACTCACACATATACTTTATTTGCATAACTGAAGTCAATCGCATCCCTCATTCGCACGACTGAACAACTTCAATCGCTTGATTCCAATCGCCTTGTTCATACGCACGACTAATCCAACTGCACGATTGAATTCATTTGCACCCTTCATTCGCATGAGTGAACCATACTCATAGTCCATTTGCACGAGTGAAACTGTCATGTTCCTAAAGTACCAAGTTTATAGCAATGGAAGATCAATTTGCTGCATTTTCTGCCGGGAAGGACTCACGCATCCAGAATCTACTGTTTCTGGAGAATGAGATTGGTAATCATAATAAACCACCTAAGCTTATAACGTTAGATGATGTGAAGTCGACTGGATCGGTAAACATCCGAGCATGTTCTTGACGGAAGGATGAACAACCAAAACCAAAAGTCAAATCAATAACACGAACTATCAAAAATTGGTTTCATTGATAAAACCTAACGATTACAAGCTCGTTACAACATAAGAATCAAGACTCTTGGCAAGGGGAGATCGAGCATGATCTCCCCTCTCAACCGGCAGCCCTAGGCTCC
>BJCM01208086.1:0-11740 GCA_018326385.1 Flaveria bidentis
ATGGCCAAAGCCGTTATCGGCTGGCTATTTGCATACACTGTGATAGTGAGTCATTAATTGGTAGAGCCAAAATCTCAATGTACAATGGCAAATCAAGGCACATCAGGCGTAGACGTAACACAATACAACAACTAATATCAACGGGTTTTATCACGATTGACCATGTCAAGTCAAAAGATAACATTGCAGACCCATTAACAAAAGGCTTAAGCACATAATTAGTTTATAAGTTGTTAAGAGGAATGGGACTAAAGCCCACGGAAAAGGGGAATATGAGGAAAACCTAACCTAGTTGAGTGGAGATCCCAAGATCTAGGTTCAATAGGACAATTTAATCATATAACCAATGGAGTCACTATAGGGGAGTACCTTAAAACTTAAAGAGAGTGACAAACTTCCTAGTCCACTCACTCTAGGAGAGTACCCTTAACCGGTGACCAATGGAAGGTTAAGCATATTAAGGTTAGATGATTAAGGGAATCAATATAATCATAATGCTTTAAATGATTCATGGAATCACCTATCTGAGAGAGAAGTAGGGTCACTTCAAATGGATTTGTGGGGAGGTGCAAATCCTAGAGCTCTCACATAACCATGAAAGTGTTCCATGACCATTAATGGACACGACAATGAGGGGTTGATCAAACAAGGAAGAATTTTGTGTGAATGTATATTGCCATCTACATAAAACAAGGTCAGTTTAAAGACATCGTGTCTATACACTGCTAGGAGACTAAGTATACATCACAAAGGAAGGTTAAACGAAAGACCTACCTATCATGCAACACTTGACTGCTGAATTTTTTGGAGAATTGATTTCCATTCATGTGGGGGATTGTTGGAAATTTATTGATAATATTAATATGGTTATTAATATTTAGTCAATAAATTAATGTGTTGAATGTAAACTAATGTGTTTAATGACATTAGGAATTAATAGTGTGAGAAGTTGCCCAAGGAGGAAAGAAGAATATAAAATGTTTTATATTCTATAATCTCTTGTCTATATTGTTTCCTAAGGTTTCACACTAAGTGGATTCATGAAGGGCGCGAAGCACCCTTAACTCGCACACGCAAGCGTGCGCAGTGTGAGCGCAATATGACGCTTTGATGGTGCACTATGCACTTCGCACACTGGAATTGCTGAGAGTCGCCTTAGTATTTTCGAAGGTTGGTTCGAGGGTTTAATCAGGTGCGACTAACCTTGGTGCGCAGTAAGAACTATGACTCGTAACAGTTTCCGTTACAAGTTGAGCGAAACCGACGACTGTTAATGGCGAATTAAAAGAGTGGTATGATTTTGGATTGATGGCTGAGTGGCTGTTACGGTTCGAATTCCACTATAAATAATAAGGGTACCTCGAAAGGAAGATAAACCAACACAACTCAAAACTTGCAGCAAAATAGGTTCTCTAATCATCCTCAATCTCTATGGTTTCTCTTCTACAAACAAGTTTTAGTTCTAGATCAATCCCACCAGTACAAACTACTTCGACTGTTGTATCCTGGGAAACAAAACGAGTTCTCCTGGGAGGCTCGAAATTTGTTTTTAGAACCCCGTGATAAATACGATCCTTAACCTTTTCATTTATGTTCATTTATTTTTGTTAATTTTCAATTGTAAAAGGAATTCGTAACCATTTATTTATGTTTATTTGTATTGAGTATATTAATAAAATTGTTTGGGTTTAATTTTTATATGAACGGTTCGTATAGATATGTGCTCGGCATGGTTAAAAGCATGATGCTAGAATCAGAGTGGAACATGAAAATCAGATAGATTGGTATGTATAATATTATTAATAGACCATATTTTTCTTTTGGAATTTCCATTTTATGAGGAAGTGTACTAACAAGAGAAGTGAACATTTATTCTATTTTGATAAAAGGAGAACCACAAGACAATTGTTTATGCAAAGCATGTAAAATAATAGCTTCTAGGTGCCTGAAATGGGAGTGCCATAAATCTTGGGTGATGGCCAAAAACGAGAAAGGTCTTGAGATGGTGAAAAGATGTGGAAATGTGAGTGAATATAGATTTCCCGAGTTATCAAATCTAAGAAGACAAGTTCGAGTATGCAAGTCCTTCACATCAAAGCCATAAGGATTAATTTTGATTGATAAGTTATTGTCAGTTGTAAGCCGATGAATTGATAGAAAAAAATTATTATAAAGGTGTAAAGGGGAAATGGTGTAATGCCCGCCTCCCAGGACATACCCTGGGGAGCATTACGCATCAAATATACAGAACACATAGTAATAAGAGAATGCATAGCGAAAGTCAAACTATAATTATATATTATAGTGTATTATACATCTGTCATATTACACCAAATATTACATCATTTTAACTACACTAGATATCCAAATCTTTAACAACACTCTAGAGCTATATCTCCTCATAAGCTTAATCTGAAATCTCTTATTCCTAAAATCACCTGGCACTTAGGATTTGTAACACCCGATTATTTATAAAAGACAAAGAAAGAAGAATAAAATGAAGAAAAAGAAAGAATAGATAATTTACCCAAGTTAAGGGGTAAAAAGTGTCAAAAAAGACATAATGTTTGAAAAAGTGGGTGTAAAAGGTGATGGCCGCCCATCACCCTTTCCACACACTCAACATTCGGATGTTTTAAAGAGAGAAAGTGCAGAATTCGGATCTTGAAGAAGAACAGGAGCAGAAGATCAAATTCAAGGTAAGAATTCGTGTGTTTATGGTGTTCTTAGCTGGTTTCATCCTCGGTTATGTTCTTATGTACGTTGTGTGTGTTCGATTGTGTGTGTTTGGTGGGTTTTAGGTGTTTGAGCTCAATTTGCAAACAGGTTTGAAAAAGTCTTACCCAAAGAGCTGCAAAGGTGAGTTCTAGAACCCCTCTTTTACATGTTTTAACTGATTTTGGGGCTGGAAATATATGTATGAACTTTTTATAAAACTAGGGTTTCATACCCGTATATATGAATGTGTGTATGTTGCGGGTATGGTGTGATTTTGGACTATGTTCATGTTTGATGATGTTATGGTTGTGTTTCTATGGCTTAGAATGTAAGATTTAATCTTAGAACATGATAAATGGTGTTTGGGGACCGAATTATGATGTTAAGTGTGCCCTAGGCTGCTTATGCGCCCAAGCAGTAGTTCATACGCCTAAGTTTCAGAATAACTACTTAAGTGTAACAAATGCGGATGAGCATTAACGAATGCGGATGAGCATTGACAAATGTGGATGAGAAAGTCAATGCGGATGAGTAAGTCAATGCAGATGAGAAAGTCAATGCGGATGAACAAAGTTAATGCGGATGAACAAATGCGGATGAGTAAGTGTCAATGCGGATGAACAAAGTTAATGCGGATGAGTAAGTTCATGCGAATGAACAAATGCGGATGAACAAAAGAAATGCGGATGAACAAAGTTAATGCGGATGAACAAATGAGGATGAGTAAGTTCATGCGAATGAACAAATGCAGATGAACAAAAGAGATGCGGATGAACAAAGTTAATGCGGGCGTGTAAGTTAATGCGAATGAACAAATGCGGATGAATAAAAAGAAATGCGGATGAACAAAAAGAAATGCGGATGAACAAAAAGAAATGCGGATGAACAAAAAGGAAATGCGGATGAACACTTGAATATTTTTTGACTTTTTGGGGGAAAAGTGAAATGTAGGCTTTGACTTGGGAGGTTCCTGGGGGTTCATGTAAGTTGACTTTTGAGGTCATAGATGATGTGATGGACATAGTATGATGATGTGATGTATGATGTATGGTTGATGCTTATTGCATGATGATATGTATGATGTATGTTATGTATGTATGATGATGCCTTGTATGGCGATGTTTTGTGTGATTATGTTTATGTTCCTGTTATATATGTTTATCTTTCCTGTGGCTTTACGTGTTATAGTTGTTAAAGAAATGATAAAGTATTATGTAATGTAAAGTGAAAGATAATAAAAAAGGAACATAATGATAGAATGCATGCATTAATGAAAGAGAAAGTATTGAAAAGCTTGCAAGCAAAATGTACGGAGGTGCACGACTCTAAAATGCCGTAAGCTCAACTGCGTATGGTCTAGCTAACCCTTAAGGATACACGCAGGGGTTCTAGTCTTTATGACTGACCAACGGTGTGGTACATGGTTTATAGTGATTACTCACCTCGGTGTTGGTGCCAGGCTATGTGCGATGTGGAAGTCATTTATGATCTTCGGCCCAGTACCCGAGTTATGCATAATGTTGGGGGTGTAGTATACAGTGGTTTATAGTGATTACTCACCTCGGTGCTGGTGCCAGGCTATGTGCGGTATGGAAGTCATTTATGATCTTCGGCCCAGTACTTGAGTTATGCATAATGTTAGGGTGTAGTATACAGTGGTTTATAGTGATTACTCACCTCGGTGCTGGTGCCAGGCTATGCGTGGTGTGGAAGTCATTTATGATCTTCGGCCCAGTACCCGAGTTATGCATAATGTTGAGGGTGTAGTATACAGTTGGGATCTTCGTCGCTTACCCCGGTGCTGGTGCCAGGCTATGTGCAGTGTGGAAGTCAATTATGTACTTCGGCCCAGTACCCCATTTGTTTGGGGCATAACTGATGACACTGATCTAGATAGTGATAAAGAATGTGATAAAAAAGGAAAGAGTTAAAGAAAGTATGTGGTGAACAGTAAAGGAAGATAATAATGATATTATCTATGTGTATGTATTATGCATGATCACGTACAAAAGTAAAGAACGGTTTTAAATGAAAGTAAAGTATGTTTTATTTTAAAACTAGAACTCACTAAGCAACGCTGACTTTTTATACATATTTCCAGTTGGCATGTAAAAGTTGCTGAGGATGGCACAGGGCGGCTACTCAGCTCTTTTAGATGGCATCCATATTTATAATGCTTTTGTGTTGAAATGTAATATGTATCTTGTAATTTGATAACAATGTATTATTTTTCAAAAGTATTTTTAATGAAAATGCTGTTCTTAATGATTCTGCTGCAACGCTTATTTCAAGTTAAAGTAATTATATGTTTTATGAGCGATGATTGACCAGCTGTAACCGTCCCGGGAACAGGGCCTTACAGGATGTGTGTCCATAAAATAAAAACATTTGGGAGTCAACATAAAGGTTGTGAGTTCATGAACTTGACATTTTTCAAAATTCAAAACATATTAATATTGACTATTGCATCAAGCGTGTGACAAACCAGGATCTCAGACATGGTCATATCAATCGACACTATATGAATTTAAATAAACATTTGAACTTTAATCAGAGTAAAACATAGTTGAAATAATAACTAGTACGGAATCATATAAGTAAATTTTAAACCAATACTAAAAGTTGCACAAAATACAAAGCCCAAATAAAAATGTTCAATGCAAAGGAAATAAGTTTGTGATGCATGTCCCGAGTGAATCCCTAGCCATGCAGTCTAACCTTAAGCACTCCTACGACCTGAGAAAACATGCTAAAGTGTGTCAACATAAATTTGGTGAGTTCATAGGTTTAACAACAAATAATATGTTTGAAAACGTTCACATGGTAAAGTAATTAAAGCACATCGATATGTAGCTAGCCTTTAATCAAGCTACTTAGCATTTCAAATTGAATCTGACTGTTTGTAAGTTGTTTTCCTTCCCACCATGTCTAACATAGACAGTTGCAAAATGTTAGGTCAATTAAACACTCGTTCGACCTCTAGTCGAGATAGCGTGACTAACCCGGGTAGGGTTTGTCAAACCCAGTAGTACTACTCAAAATTACATCACTACTCATTACTAACGGTTTGAGAATGTAAGGGCTTTCAAAGATGCTTGCACTAATGTAACAGGCGATAAACAATAATTCTAAAAACCATTTATAAATAAAGGTTGCATGTTTTCTCCCCCAAAAGGAAGTAATGTAAAATAGGGATCGTAACGACTCACCTCGAATGCATTGCAACAAAAATGTAACCACAAACGGATGGTTTCCAATTAACTTGAGCTTCATTTAATATTTTATTGAGATTAAATATTAGTAATGGAACTTGTTACTCGGAATAAAATGATAAGGTTCATGATCGCGGTTCGTTTACGATATACACGCTCGATACTCCTCCCAGTCACAGGGAATCACATACCTATTTAAAACACACAGTAACTCACACATGACTAATAATGTTACACACATTCACACACACCATGCGCCCAACTAAATAAAAAAACCTATGTATGCATAGCAGAAAACATACACGGCTAAAATACATGCATCCACATGCAAATCACCCCATACGTCCACTATCTCTAACCCACACACACATTTAACGCTCACACCCCAAGCGCCTGTCATACCCAAGGCCGACCCAATAGAAGAATGGGCTAAAGCAAGGGCTTGGGGCCCCCAAAAAATTAGGGCCCCTATTTTCTAATTTTCTCTATATATTAAAGCTTATATTGGGCCTAGGTTTTTGTTGCTAGGGAGTAATGGTAAGCTGGCAATCATGATTGGAAGAGAGTGAAGTGACTTCTTGGGAAATCAGTTGAAGAACTCAGAAGATTAAACGACAATCAGTTTGTTCGATTTCTTTTGCTTCTTGTTCGAGTCAAGATATCAACGTCACTCATTATGATCTTTGATCAATATGCTTCAGCTTCGTGTTTGAATTCTTCTTGTCCGAGATTTGATTTAGGTTTGTTCTTTCACACTCTAAATTCTTGATTGCTTTACGTTTATTTGTTCATTGTTAATTGTTAATTGTTCTAATGTCCTAATAGTTCTAATATTCTGGTGTGTTAATAACTTAACAAGTTAACTAAATTCTCAATCGTTAATTTTTGAGTAGTTAATAATTTTTTGATTTTTAATTATAGATCGATTTTTTGACTGAAAATTGTAGATTGATTTTTTTTATTGTTAAACACTCGGTTACTAAATTTTAACGGAATGTTATGTTTTTATCTTTCATATTTTTGGTTCAGTAATTTAGCATTGTTGAGTGTTTGTTTATTGATTATCATTAGTTACTTTTGTGTTGTTCAATAGAAGATGATGTCAGTGGGAACGAAAGTTGAATGAAGAGAGTTCATATATGTTTTTTTTTAAATTGGCATACATTTGAAGCTTTCAAACACTGTGTTTATACTTGTACTACTTCAGTTTCTTTTCATATTAATACTATTCTTTAATTGATTATGATCCAAATGATATTTTTTATTTCAGATTTACATAGATTGCTTATATCAAAATGTTTGGAATGTCATTCTCCATAATTTGTATCTCTTAGATTTCTGCATACTCATAAAATTGGTTAGCAACCATCCATCTTTTTAACTAATTTTTTTCTTTCCTTTCAAACAAAATGGTTTTAGTTTTGTAAAAAGGCCCTAATTTTATTATTCGCTTTAGGTCCCCAAAAAGCTTAAGCCGGCCCTAGTCATACCAACCCGGCCATGTGCCCAACATACAACCTCATGCACCAATCTTGCACTTTCATGTGCCTAACATGCAATCCCATGCGCCTAACATACAACCCTACAATCATACATGTGCAACCATGCAAAAAACACACGTATGTCATATATTTACATAAAAATGGTACATAGAATTCACACACACAAAGCCCACACACTCAATGCAAACTATATACATATTATTAAATGCACATAAGCACTAACCAAAAGATGCATCGCACAGAACTGCAGCAAATATATATATATATATAGTAGAAGCTCCACAACCAAGAACACACGCAACACACACTCAATAAGCATACACCCAACAGCCCATATACGCATACACACTGCCTTTGAACCCACACGCAATCATACGCGAAAACCGTAAGCGAATACTGCAGAAACACGGCGTAACAAACATGTAATCTAACAAAAATTCATACCAAACAAGAAGCAGAGACGGTGAGAACTCCGCCGATGTAGGCCTTGTTCTCAACCGCGGCTGTCGGAGGATGGAAGTGGTCTTTGTTATGTTCAGTCGATCCGATTAACGAAGTCACAATGTAGCGATTAATGTTGGTTGCTGATAGACTCCCATTGACTCACGATTGCAAGTGGAAAACGATGTTGAAGAGTTGCACAAGTTGCTACCGTTGACAATGGACAATGGTGAGAGTTCGGGTGATTAGGGTTATGAAAAATGGATGATGGAATAGGGATTGAGTCGGTTACGGGAGGGTTGAGTATTTTAAATAAGAATTTGCTTGGTTTGGTAATTTGAACATTTAATCCCTCTATTAAGGTTAATAGCTTATTATAGTAGATAATTTGGTAGTTAGTTTTATTTAAGTTTAGTTAATCTAGGGTAGATTCAAACTAACCCCAAAAGGTTTATTATTTTCATTCATAATTATTAAGTTTAATTAATATAATAGAAAATAATCGAATAACAAAACGTGAGGTTAACGATGTATAACCTGAAATTTAGAGTTGTCACACAGAGTAAGCACAATATAAATTCACATAACTAAGCTATGTATACAAACTCTCTGGCTAAAGCAAAATCATACAAGCAGCCCTCAAACATCCTATCAAGCATTGCCCGATACCACAAATGCTATTGATAGTTAATTCTTCAATTACTACCGGTTATTAGAAAATCATATCACGTTTTAGAAAAACAGTTTAGAGGAACTCACCTTAACTAATCTGATTGGTGATATGTCTACCTAGGTTCACTGCTATTAAGTATTATCCCATACATAAAATAATACTATTTAAGCTACCTTCTCGCTAGCAACTATCTTAGGGATAATTCGTTATCTTTACTATTTGTTGGCATCATTTGACACTTTCTCTTACCCTATGCCAAACATTTGGTACAACCCTTACTAGTTGGCATATCTCAAATACTTCCATCACGCCCGTGCCAACCCTTGGGGCTACTTAATGCCTTCCCCATTAATAACGCTAACACGTATTAACAATAATAATAATATAATAGTAATAATGATAATAATAATAATAATAATAACTACAACAAAAATAATAATAACTATAACAATAATAATAACTATGATAAAAATAGTAATAACTATAATAACAACTATAATAACTAAAAAAGTTAATTAAACGAGAACATACCTAAAAACTATCTACGCCAATTTAATGTAAAGTCTCCCCAACTCGCACTCATATTCGCGCTCCTACTTGAGTACCAAAATGACTACTAATAACATCCAACGAGGTATTAAAAACTCGAGATTCTCCTTATATTAGAGCGTCGAAAGAAACTTATATTTTAAATTCAACCTTAATGTTTCTATTTATAAGATGGAAAGAAGGCAGATGAAACTTTTGACCGGGAGATGTGAGATTGAATTTAGCAGTCCGCTTGCTTTGCTTACTTAATATAATTAATTTAGCTGTTTATTTCGTTTTTCTCTTATAACTTTTAATGTATAACATTTTATAAAATTTCGAATATGTCATTGTGACGAGCTTATTTTTCTCTACGAGTCAACCTAAGTTTCGTAAAAAACAGAGTAGGTTCGAATGTAATATATTATTATTATATTCAAACGGTCTCTTATAACATAAAAATTTCATCCAAAAACCTCAAACTTTAAATAGACAATTTACTCGGTTCTCACTTGTTTGGAAATATATGAAATGAGAATTCATATTGCTTGTATTTTAACTATTATATATGATCGAAATGCTCGGAATGTTACAAATGGTGAGGGCAAATTTTGATTACAGGTGTCATGGATCGAAATACAATTGTCATTGCCTACAATTACATTATGAAACTTATAGTTATTGACATAATATGAGAGTGCAGCTGGGTTGTTTGTTATGTAGGAGGTGGCATACATGTCTATGTACCATTGTTGATCCAGGGGTGCAATGACATGGTGTAAAAAGCCTGCTCCAGATTAGTAGGTGTGTGAGAGATTTCGATGCTGAATAAGCATGTTGGGTTATTGGGTCAAGTAAACCAAGTGTTCATGATCGTCTGGATCTGAGGGGATTTGGCCCATGGGGGCTGTTTAGGTTGTAGTGTAGTTAGATATGGGTAGGAAGGATTGTCCAAGTTGGTTGTGGGGCTACCAAAGATATGTGTGTAGCTCCATTAAAGTTATTGATTACAACCAGGCGGACGAGGCCGACACCTGGAGTTGCTATTGTACTTACCACGAGATCGTCCATAACCACGACCTCGTCCTCCTTTGTTGTGACCCTTGGCGCCTACCAGACATACTATTATACATGATAACTTATAGTCTTATACATGTTATGCACGAGTTTCTACAATAGTTACCTTCATTACTATAACTAATTTTTACTTTATAACTTTACTTGTGCCATTATCACGACAACGTATGTCATTATCATGACAACGTATGCCTTAACGTTTGACATGACCAATATCCATATGACTTGATAATAGTGATTAGAAGCCTATATTATCATAAAGTTGTATATATTTATAAAATTTTGAGAGTTCATCTTATTATTAAAGTTCTTAAATTCTTATAAACGTACACATTTGTTATTTTTGTGCACATATATAATAAAATTAAACTTTTATGGACACCCATCCGTAATTTATATTGATTCTTAGTCATAGTACTTTATAAAAGTTTATAGTTATGATAGTTTTATAAAATACTAACTATTTTAAAGTCCTTAAATCATAGCAACCGTATTCTTAATTTTAGTGTTCTAATTATTTTTTTGATTTCTAAATATTTTAAGTAATTTTGTAATCAAACTCCTCATGTTTTTTTCAACTATAACCCCTTTATTATCATATATATGCTCAAAAATATTTATTATACACGCTTATTATTTTTAAAACACTAAATAAAGCATAAGTGTTACCTATGATTTTGGATAGAAGTTAGAACTTCAAACGACCATCTTGGTCATAATAAATCAAATTAACAAACTCGGACTCCACAAACAAGTTGATCAAGTTATCTTTCTAAATATAGTTTACATGACTTATAATTCAATCGTATGACTACACAACAACCTCTACAAAGTAAGTGCACATATTTACACCTTCTACTTTGCACTGCTGTTTTATTTAGCTTCTAAGCTGAATTTGAAAATCTTTTTCAAACGAAAGTTGTTAGTAACATCTTAAAATAGTAGAATGAAGAGTTTCAGAAATTTTACTTAAGGTTTTATATTTTTAATAATCATATAAAACTGTAGTAATAATTTTGTTCAATTTGGTTTGATATTGCAACACCTTTTCTTTTCCTTTGCTTTTGATTCTTTTATTACTATCGTTAATACTCTTAAGCCTATTTTAAACATAAGTTTTCACACCCCAACCTTAACAGCGGAAACGTCGAGATGTGAGGGTTAAAATTGTTCACAACCACATAACGTTGTATTTAAATATAAATATTAAAATTATAAGTTTCAAAAGGAAATACAAACATAAGTCTCAAACATGAAATAAGTTCAAACATAAAAAAAACATAACATAACATTTTATTTATTTAACTAGATCCAAGTCCTAGTTTTATTGCAAACTTCAAAAGTCCACTTAAAACTTGGGGATTTCCTGAAACATTATAAAAATAAAAGGTCAACTAAAAATAGTTGGTGAGTTTCCAAGGTTTTCATACATAATATAACAAGGTTACAAGTAGCAATTCATGTCATAGGTTATAAGTTAGTAAGGTTATAGAACACATATCGTTACAACCAAACCTCGACTTGATTACAAGTATATAAGATTGGCTAAGTGTATTTGGTTCCCATGATAAACAAGCATACGTCATCAG